>LPNX010987495.1:315574-339306 GCA_001517045.1 Pseudotsuga menziesii
TTACTCATCATAATTTGAAATAGAATATTCATAAGGAGAAAGAATATATTTCTGGTTTTCAAACTGAAGATTAGGCAGTCCCTACAAATTTTGTTCCGCATGGATGTTGCAATTTTCCCTGGTCTGCAAATATGGAAGATGTGGACTGCTCTCAACATCTATTGTTGCTCTAATACTTTCACCTATTGAACTTTCAATCTGCTCACAACAATCTTTTAAAAAGAGTTCAGCTGAGTACAGATACTTACAATGTTTCTGAAATCATGTGTGGAATTCTTTCAGTGAAGAAATGCTAGCAGCGGGAAGAGAAAAATACCAATCTCGTGCATCCTGGTCAAGTGAATACATGAACATCTTCATGAGCACATCTTCATGCTGGATATTTAACTGGACCATACTTTGATGAAATTTGATAAGGTGAGCTGATGGATTATCCTCTTTGTTTTCTCTAAACTGTGGAAGATAATCTCCCCAAACATCCATAATAGGTACTGGATTTGGAAAACCTGGAATATCAGAAAAATTTAACGGTGCAAACCTTCGAGCGACAATAGCTTCCATGGACATTGGCCCGTGCATCTTGAAATAGTGGAGTCGCCAATCAATTTGTCAAGACAGATTTTGTTTCTTCTTCTCAGAAAGAGAAAGTAATAACAGTACTTGAAACTAATAGGGATGCATAAAGCTAAGGATAACTGAAACTTTCTAATTCTTCCAGCAGCCACTGTGTCAAACTTTGGTGAAAAATAGCCTTCAAAAATGTTGGTTCAAGTCCACCTTTGAACTGTATTTGGATCAATGATGATCACGTTTTTTTTCATGAACTAAAAACACCTGAAATCATGCTAGTTCTGCAACTTACACGTATTAAACAGCTCACCATATGCAATTAGTCATTCACAAACTAAAATCATGATGAACACTTGCTTGAAAATTGAAAAATAAAAGGGCCGTGATATTCTTGTAGCGCGCCCTTTGTAAATTTTCATCCCAGCACTACAAGAATATCTCCAATGCTAATTCTCCGCTATTTTTCATCTCTTTGTTAATTTGTAGGAGGTTTAAAAGTTGTTAAGGTGAAAATGATGCTTAGGTATTCTCCAAATAAGCATTTATGAATCAAATATTTGATATAATGACCTTTTCTTTAACCCCTTTAAAATACAAAGAACTAAGAATTAAAACAAATCTATAAAATGCAAGCTCAAAAAAACCATCTATTCAATTAAAAAGTTCCTAAAGGAAACTAAAAATGAGACTTAAAACAAACTTACTTCCAATAAAATGAAAAACAAACCAAAAATCGAAGAAGTCAAACCAAAATTGAAGGAAAATTTACTGACTTAACACTTCCCAAGCGTATCATTGGTACCACCTTGCCCTTCCATAGGGAATTTCCGATAGCCAATCAATCATGACTACGCTCTTCATGCACTTAATATCTTGCATCCATAATAGCTCTTGAAATGGTTCAAGAATTGTCATCAATTCATCATTTCAGCCATTAGTTATTTATAATATCACATGCACTATCTCAATGCATTCATGCAATGCATCACAACAATTGCACCCATACTTATGAAATCAATTACTCACACCCTTCATATGCATCCATGCAATGCATAACCACAAGATTTATAAAATCCTTTAGTTCATATCCACTCAATGCTACCTTGCATTCATTCAGGAATACTATGCATTCAAACATACCATGCATGGCCTAACCATGACTACTTCATATGAGATGGATGACTACAATCAAGATCATCAGTGCTTTCCATCCTTGGGCTACTAAGCTCATAATGACACATTTCTATATGAATGCAGTATAAAATTCAAATACCCACACGGTATGAGACCTCTTTCTTTTACCACTCCATGAAATTTTCATAATTAAACTCTTACCTCAATGGGTCATACTTACACCCTTGACATTACCTATTTGGTTGGTCCTTTCCAGGAGATTGCAGAATTTGCTCATGAACTTTTGATCCTAGACTTGTTGCCTTATCCCTTTCTTCATAGGGTTGCTGGTCACATTAATCAGCATCAACAACATACTCAACCATGTCCATGTTGTCATTGGTTGTTCCACTAATGTCAATACCAATGCAATAATTATCATTAGTGGTTCATTATAAATGTATAATCCTCACTATTCTTACCAACATGTAATATCCTATGCATGAAAGGTATATCCTCATACATTTCATGTATAAAACTTATAAAATGTAGTTATAATCAACAAGATAGGGTTTTAAGGAAACTTCCCTTTTTACTTCCCACATCCTTGCATGGAACTCCTCTTCCACACAACAATTGATTTGACTGCATGGTCTTGCTACCTCTAGGCATGCAATTTCTAGATTTGTCCATATTGACAGTAGCACATTTCTCTTTCAAGTAATCACTAGTACTCTACTACTCCACACTCATATTCTGGTGACTTTCCCATGTTCCCTACTAGATAAGCTTTCCAACGCCTATCCACATGCTTCATTTTGACCTCGGGTGTGAAAACCACATCATTTAAAAAATGATGGAAAAACACACCACTGAATTTTTGGGTCTGAAATGCGACCTCCAGCCACCTAGGGTTTTCTTCCTTTCAGCCCTGAAATCATGCTGAGAATTTCACTAAAACTGCTGAAAAAAATCCACTCTCAAAAACTCAAAATTTCCTTTGCTCAAATCGGTCTCATCCCATATACAACTCTGACACTTTGGCGATCTAAGAAACAAATCTCTTCGGCACTCATCAATGGCACTATCAACAATAATTTCTGCAGCATCTGTGAGAAAATCGACTGTTCATCGGGTGCACAGTCCCTTGAGCATCCGCAACAGCAGAAAGTAATCTTGCTACAGTTTTCACAAGAAAATCGACTAAACTTCCGATCTACAGCGGCGATGTCAACTACTTCCCATCGGGTCTTCTCCTTACTAATATTCTGGCATTTCGGTGGTTGAAACCTCTAATTTACTCCACTATATCGACGGGTCACTTGTCTATTCCCTTCCACCGTATTGGCCTGTAGTGGTCTACCATTCCGAATTTTAGTGGTGATCTGTTGTTCTACTTTCATCCACCATATCGGGTCCATAATCCTCCATAGTTCTGAACTTCATCAGCGATAGCATAGACCATCCGCTACGTCGATGGCCAGGTTTCCTACACAACGGACAGTTAGTCTGTTCAACTTCTGCAATGGCGGCCCACAATCTTCCTATGTCTTCCAAATTTCACGACTCTGTCAGTGGTTGGAGAAGTTATTCATTGCGGCTTTAGATGGATAGTTGACTAGGCAGCCACAACTGTGGTTCACCTTCACTAAACCTTTTTCTATCAGTGATCCGATCCACTAACATTTCCCAATGGCCGATGATCTCATGCCTTAGAGAAAATTTTGAATTTTATTCTTGCCTTGTCTTCCACTGTATTGACTCTTCCATCTTCTACTCATTAGCGATGTCAACGACTATTCTCCTCCGATCGATGACTGAAACACAACCATCATGGAATTGGTAAGCGGAACCTGTATCCATCGAAGGATTAGTGCAATAGGCTTCTGTAATGGTTGCGCTTTGAACTACTAATTCCTTCCGATGTTCATCGCGACCCATACAACTAACATTTCCCAATGGTCAATGAAATCAACACTGAGAAAAATTTTGGAAATTTCTTCTTCTTGTCGTGGGCTAGAACACCTGTCGGTGGTCAGAACCACTAACATTTTTCGATGGTCGATGAAGTCAACACTTAGAAAAATTTCATAAATTTCCTCCTCTGTCTTCCACCACATCGACCGTCGGATCAACTATCCCTCAGGTGGATAGTGTCTTAGACTGCCGCAATGATGGGTGCGCCATCAGCTAAATGTTTTCGATATAGTTCATCAGTAGTTCCCTTGTCTAACCATCTGTGAAGAAAACAACTATCTTTCACCATCGTTGATGAATGGACTTAGAAAAAATTTCAAAATCTTTCTCTTTACCTTCTTCCGCCACTTCATTCGCTCGACCATCTCCTATCCATCGCTGACCAAATCAACTGTTCTCTTTTGATCGACGAACTGAAGCACATCAGCATCGATAGTTGAAACTATTCCTCATTGAAAGACTACTGCTCTAGGATTCTACAATGGCGGGTGCACGAACCACTAACGTCTTCTGATGGACAATGATTCTGGTACTTAGAATTTTTTTTGAATTTTCCTGCCACAATTTTCTGATCGCTGCTGGGTAGAAGGAAACCTACCTCTACTATCTGATCTTTCATGGCCCATTTAGGCCCATGCTGCAACCTTGATCTTTGATACCATACTGTGACATCCTCGACCCTTAAACCGATGAAAATGACGCTACTATCACCAGACATACGGCAATAATAGCCCCATGAACATGAACAGGCATATAATGCTGAAATAAAAATCATAAACATAAGACATACTAAGATGCATAAGCCTTCATATACATAGCAAAAGAAAACATACGATCATTCAATCATGCCACATGTTTATCATATTCATTAATCAGTAAATATAAATGCAAGACGAAATAGTCAAGAATACTTATCTTAGAAAGACATCGTCCCGCAACCAGCTACGTCGTTGTAACGTTCCACCCAACCATAGTCCAACGTGCTCATCAATCTCTCAGCAACACTGCCACCCCCAAGCTGGGCATGATTCCTCAAGGAATAAGGGTCAAAGAAGGCTTACACATAGCCGAGATACACAAATCATCCAATCGCACACAGTAGGGTTTATCAAGCCGTCAAGGAGCTAGGAAAGTCTAAATGCTAAGTTGGTGGCCTCAATGGAGAGCTAAGGAAGCCTACACCAGAGCTAACCCTAACCTATAATACATCCACACACCCAATACTAGGAATCAATCCTTTCTCTGCTTCACAGTCCCTCAGGACCTGACTTCCCTTTCCAATATTATTCAAGGGATATGGAGAAGAAAGCCAACAGTCTCACTATATCTGAGTGGCTCCAAACACTAGTTTCTCAAGCATACCCAGCCTCTAATCCTACTCTCAATAGTCCAAAGACCAACCACTACATACCGCAGTAAAACAAATAGTTCGCAACTCTGTGAAGAAGATGAAGACAACTGGGTGACAACCCCAAACAAAAAGGTGAACATATCTCAGGTCAAACAAGGCATTTCAGAGCTATTCTTGGCCCTAGCATGGCCAAAAAACTCAGCAACAACCCAACAAGATATTGGCACACACAACAACCAATATCAGGGAAATCAACAGTAGCCCCAATCTCATAAGGAAATGATGGTAGCATTACACAACAACCCGAAACCAGGGTAAATCAACAGTAGCCCGAATCTTATAAGGAAATGACGGCAGCATTACACAGCATCCCAAAACTAGGGTAAATCAATAGTAGCCCCAATATTATAAGGAAACGACAGAATCCTCACACAGTCCCAAATGGGAGAGAAGTTCAATTCTCAATCCTAGATAGGGGAAGAACCTAAACACAGACCACAAGCAATAAAAAAAAACCATAGTCCATGATCAATAATGAAATGTCTGGACATACTACAGCAGGAATGTGAGCAGGGGAAAAATTGACCCTCAACATAAATAGGAGGAAGACATGGGAACCACATAAAAACATCCCACAGTGACAACCATGACAAACCTTCGTAGTATGGAAATGGTGGAGGCAAGAATCCAAGATTTTTGTGCAAATAGGAGAAAGAACCAGTCCGCAAGCCAGCAATACGTGAGGTAGAAGAGAACAAACCCCTCAACAATGAATTGTACTCCATTTTAAATCCACCCTGTGTGAGGAAAACGAACAATCGGTGGTGGGGAGAGTGGACAAGATGATCGGCTAAGGCAACGTGGAGAGAGTGTAGGCATGAGCGTAGTGGTTTCCTGCCAGCCCATAGATGCCCCCACTAAAAACAAAATAACTAAGGTGGTCAACACATGGCAAACTCCCAATGGCCCCCATGAGTTAGATGACCCCCTCTTAACATTAGGAATCATGCCCTTTTCATTTAACATTGCATGGTCTTAGCTGGGTGTAGGTTTATTTTAATTAATGTGCATACTTACATGATGTCAAAATTCTAATGTGCCGGATAGCACGATATACCATCGACAACAATCCCTCTTGCCGAAACATACACAACCAAATCGATGGTGGGGTTTTTTCCTTTAGCTCCTCACCATGATTAATTACAATTATACATCATGTACCTTTTAATAAAAACAGGGTCAAAGCTAGGGTATTACAGTATTTTATGCTAGCTAAACATTAAAACAGCTAGACATTATGTTAAATTTGCAATTTTTAATTAAAAACCTATAGCCAGCTATGTCAACGCAACCAAATGAGATGGGGGTATGACTTTTCCCGAGGATAAGGGAGTGGGGGATTGGAAGAGTGGGGAGAAATTTGAAATGGGCAGAACACCATTTTTGGAAAAACATTTTTTTAATTTTATTGAAGAAAACGTCCACTTTTCCCTCATACGGCAGTGTTTCACCTTCCCTCATGATTTTGAATGGAAAAACATTTTTGGGAAATCTAATTCGGCATTCACACAACAACAAGCAAGAAAAAACAACTTTGAGTCTGAACCCTTCCAAATTTTCTCCTATTCGGCACTCTAGATCCTTCATGTTTTTTGTTTTCCTATGTGGATTTTTTTCTTTTCAAGTTTCCTCCTGTTTGTGAGTCATTTTCCCGAACCCGATTTCCTAGAATCTGAATTGCGTCTTTGATTTGAATAACCAGCAAACATTTTTGTTTTGTTTTATTTTTTTACAGCAGTCGGCCTAGCACCGAAAATGCTCAGAAATTTGTAATTACTGTGTGTGTATGTAATCGCTGGCATCTACTACATTTTGTTAATCCTAGTATCAAGATAACTATGTGTACATCCTTGTTTGGCATCTGAACTGATTTTAGGAATGGAAACAGAGTATGTACTTGCTTGATAAACCTAGTGTGTGAAGGAAGCTCACAGACCGATATAAAGGGCTGATTTTCTTCTTTGCATACCCTGAATAGCACTGGAAGGGAATGCATGGCCTGAGGGACCATGTAGTAGAGAAGGGGAGGATTCCTTGTGTTGGGTGTGTAAGTGTTTAGAAGTCAGGTTAGATCTAGTGTGGGTGTTCATAGATCTGGATTGAGCTCGCTAGCTTAGCAGTTAGTTTTTCCACTTCCTTGGTAGCCTGTTAAACAGGGATAATTTTAGGGGCGAATTTTAGCCCAGTGGGCTATTTTTCCATGTTTTTCTCCCAAAAAAGATTCGTCATTTTGCATTTTTTGAAGCCCTGTTTCGCCCAATTTTGATGGGGTAAAATTTTTTCACCCTAACAATCGCCAAATTATTATATAAACGATATAAAATCCTTGGAAATTAAAATATATTTTTAAAATATCGCCAATCATTTTATAGCTGGTGTTTTAAGAATTGGTAATATTCGCCAGGATTTATACACTTTTAAATAAGTATGGGTCCTTAAAATCATCCCTGCTGTTAAACCCAACTGGTAGGATGGCTTGGCTGGTATCCTAATAAACCCATCTGTTGACTTGGCCGTGTCTCATGTGAATTTGGCTAGGTGTAAACCACTACCTGTGTAAGTATGATAAACCCAACTGTGTTGGATCGACTGAATTTTGGTTGTATCCTTGGTAATGGGTGAAGTATGCTAGTGTTCCTTATTCCTTGGGTTAAATTATGCCTAGCTCGAGGGTGGTAGTGCTACTGAGAGATTAAAGAGCACATTGGCCTATGGTTGGGTGGAACGTTGCAGTGACATAGCTAGTTGCGGGACAAGTTTCTTTCAAATAAAAGTATTCTCTTATATTTTATTTTTCGCAAATTTAATTGTTTTATGAATTACTATGAACATGATGAATGCTTGAATAGAATGTATTGGATGAATGTATTTTCTTCTGCGGTATATTGCATTATGCATCTGTTTATACTTACGAATGTCTTAAGTTCAATGCATTTTTATATATATTATGTTCTGGGGCTTAGATTTCCCGGGTTGATAGATGTTAGTCACATCCTCTCCGCCGAGTAAGGGTTGGGGATGTGACAGTTCCTCCCATGGTCAAATATAAGTGTTGAAGAAGATGAATACCTACATGAAGGCTAGGCCTACAAACAACATGAAAAATGGATGGCTCTATAGAAATTCCTATGACGAGTAGAATTGAGAGATAGCACCATTTGATCGAGACAACTGGAGCAATGATGATAATGATGATCCAGTGATGATCCACCTTTGATAATGATCCGGTAATGATCCAACCTTAATGATGATCTAGTGACGAAGACTTGTAATGATGAATTATGTCAAGAGAATACTTTCCTAGTTAAGAGGGAGTGTCGATGTATTTGTAACTTCAAAATTTATTCACTTGTATATCTTATATTGTACTCCGATGTCCCTATCGGTAGAATCATGTACCCTGATGTTCCTATTGGCAGAGCCATTAATATAATAGTCATGTAAAGTCATTGAGGTTAACCCTCCATTGTAAGGCGGGGCAATAGTCCCCACAATTGAGTTGAGATTAACCCTCCATTGTAAGTTGGGGAAATAGTCCCCACATTTGAGGGGTACTAGGGTTATCAGACTCTCCTAGTGAAGTCAACCCAGGTAAGTAATTGTCAAGTGGAAAACTAGTATAAATAGAGAGTGATAATATCTATTTGGAACACACACTCACTAAACTGTAGCGCATGAGTGAGAGAGGAGGAGCTCGCATAAGTGAGAGAGAGATTAGTTGTTTGAGATCATCTTTGTGGTTTTGGGTTTTACGTTTTCCATTGCTGCTCATTCTATCTCTGAGGAAGTTGTAGGGTTTTCTCCTTTATGGTTTCCCCAAGGAAAATTCTTTGTGTCTCTTGTCTCTTTTGATTATTTCTATGCATGTTATTCTCTCAGATAAGATCCTAGATCATAGTGATTAAATGATAAAAATCTAACAGAAGACTCTGCCAATCCATTTCCCTATGGGTAATAGTTGGAATAATATTTGAGTTTAGTCCCCTTTCCAAGGGCATCTTGGGTGACATCAATAGAGGAAAAATAATATACATTGTCAAAAACCAAAGAATCTGGAACCCCAAACCTGGTGACAATGTTACTTTCAAGAAAGCATATCATTGAGTTCGTATTGGAAACCCTAATGGGAACTGCTTCTACCCACCTAGTGAAGTAATATGTTGCAATAAGGATGTATCAATGCTATAAGGAAGAAGGAGGAGTGATAGTACCAACAAAATATAGGCCCCATTGTTGAAAGGGAAACTGGATAGTGACTGGTTGAAGGGGAAAAGCAGATTTCTTAACCTTACCAGCACATCTTTGGCAGTTTTCACATTTTTTGACAAAAGAATATGCATCTTTGAAAAAGGTTGGCCAGTAATAGCCATCTCTTACAGTTGTATGGTAAGTTGTCTTCCCTGAATAATTTCCTCTTGCAAGTCCACATGTAATTCTGACAAGATATTATCAGTTTCAACCTTTTCAAGATACCTAAGGAAAACTCCATCATAATTTATTCTAAAAAGAACGCCATCAAGAAAATAATAAGGTGCAACTCTCAATCTCAAAGCCTTGCACATCTTGAAATATAAAGTTTGAGAAGAAAACCCATGAGTGAGAAAAAATCTAATATCATCATACCATTCAAATGCTCGAGTAGAAATAACATTTACAGTATCCTCAGATGTACCTTCCTCTTGATTCTATTGTATCTGTTCCTACTCAGGATAATTAGATTGGGAAACAAGTAAACACAAACCTTGTCCTTTAACAATTTTAGTAGGCTTGATCTCCAATTCATACTCTTGAAGTGCAGTCATCCAGTGGGCACGTTTTTCACCAAGTTCCTTTTGGATCAAGACATTCCTTATTATTGCATAAGGGACAATAACTTTAGTTCTAGAATTTGGGAGATAGGGTCTAAAATGTTTTGCATATTTATAAACTGTATAGGCATGCTTATCAATTTGAGATTAATTCAATTCAGCTCCTTTAAATGTAGAACTCATAAACAAAATAGAAATTTCAATGTCCTCAACTTGTTTTTGTGTTAAGACAACAACATAAGAAAAGTCAATAGAAAATGTATAGAGAATAAAATCCTTGTCAAAATTAGGTGACATCGATGCAGGAGCTTCTGCAATAGCTTTCCTAATTTCAGCAAAAGCATCTCTCTGAATATTAGAGCATTTAAATTGTACATTTTTTTATCAGGTCTTGTAAAGGTCTAACAATTTGAGCAAAGTTGGGTACAAACATTCTGATGAAGTTGATCTTACCCAAGAAGGATGACATGTCTTTCTTAAAATTTGGCAGTCCAATTTTGGCAATAGTGTCTATTCTTTCAAGATCAATAACCATACCATTTTTTGAAACTATGAATCCCAAAGGTTTACCTTCCGTGACTTTAAAAATGGAATTCTTTGGATTCAAATATATATCGTACTTCTTGCACCTTTCAAACACATGTTTAAGAGAAAATAAATGATCATGCCTCTTTCTAGAATAGATAGTTATATCATCAAGATATACTACAAAATTATGCATCAATCCTATGAAATCTATATCCATAGCTCCCTGGAAAGTGGCACCTGCATTAATTAACCCAAAAGGAATTCTTCTGTAAGAGAAAGTTTCCCAAGGCATTCTAAAAGCAGTTTTAAGTTGGTCAGAAGGGGTAAATAGTACCTAATTATATCCAAAGGAACTATCTAACAAAGAGAACATTTCGGCACCTGTAACTTTTTGCAATATTTGTTCCATCGGAGGAACATCATAGTTGTCTTTCTCATATGCTCTATTCAAATTTCTGAATGTCAATACATGATCATATTTCCCCATTCTTTTTATGAAGGAGAAATAAATTATAAATCCATTGTGTGTGCCTTATTGGGAATATGATTTTGGCTATCAGTAATTTCTCAAGTTCCCTTTTTACAGATGTCTTAAGACTATGGTGCATCTTCCTCATCTTTTGTTGATAGGGTTTGGAACTAGGCTTCATATGGATATTGTTCTGCATGACTTTTGTATCAAAAGTATTGAGGTCATCATAGGTACAAGAGAACACATCCTTAAATTCCCTGCATATTTTTATCAAATATTTTTCCTCATTAGGTGAACCGTTAATCCCTAAATTAATCAGTTGAGGATTTTGCTCCGTTCCCAAATTGACAGGCCGAAAATTTAGAGAAGAACTGTGTACCTTACAATTAGTTTTGATCTTAAATTTATCCTGTAAATCATAATAATTATCCACATTTATTACTGATTTAGGAATCAGGTTGGAAGGAAAATTGGGATAAGATAGTGATTTATCATTATCATCCTCATCAGTTGATACATCTTTGAAGGTATCTTGAGCTGTCAGCAATTGAAGGATTTGTTGATCATCATCGAACACTTTCCAACAGGTGACTTTGTATGAGATGGAAGGTATGTATACTAATTCAATTGAAAAGGTATTAGGAGACAAAGCTTCAGTAGGGATCAAATTAGATGCAGTATTATCTAATAAATCAAGATCAAAATTTTGGGACCTTGGGACAGACTTAATATTAAATGCTTTGAAATAATTATCCATATCCCTAACACGTTTCTAATAATTTACCAAATGGGGTGATAGAATGAATCTTATTTCTTAAATGTTTCATAATGATCTCAGATTCCCCATAACACTCTATTAACTTAGATCCCAAATCAATTTCCCTTATAAGTCCCTGGACAAGACCTTCGTATTCAACAATATTATTAATGCACTCAAACTCTAATCTACAGGTAATCGTGATCTTGGTGCCTTTAGGATCTATTAACAAACAACCTACACCATATCCTTCTTTGGATTCAGATCCATCAAAAAACAAACTGTATGAATATAAATCTACTCTAAAATTTGTATTTACATTATAAACATTATGCACAATGGAACCATAAAATGGGACAGTAGTATAATTGACAATTTTAGATTGATTTCGAACAAAATCAAAAGGTGAATAATCAACAGGAGAATTCCCGAAAAATCTATAAAATGTATAATGTTCAACATTTGAGGTAAAGTAATCAACAAGCTCACCAGGGTCATTCAAATCAGTGACTTGCTGTTTCATGTATGGTTCTCTCACAATCTTAATTTGATTGGGTTTTCAATTGTAAGGGAGCCATAAGTGGGACCAATAAGTGGTAGCACAACCTTTAAGTTTCTCTAACCATTCTCTACTTAACCACATTCCATATGAATCAGGAATATCATCAATCATGATATCAATAATCTAGTGAATCCTTGGATCAAAAGATAATATCAAAGGGCATTTTTCAATTCCCCTACTACCCTGATTCTTGATCTATCGAGTTGAAAAATTTGGGTATGGTAGGGTTCCCAAGATGCATTAAGTTTTTTGTAGACAGAAAATGGAATAACATTTGATGAGGTGCCTGAGTCTATCATGAAATTGTGTACATTCCTGTTGAATATATGAAAGGTGAGAAAAAAGGGAGGAGTCCTCTTCCCATTTGGATTATGATTATCAGTCTTAGAATAAGTCTCTAAATTGTTGTTTTGAATTTCCTTAGACTTATTTAAAATCATGCTTAAGAGAAATACTCATGGAGGGTATTTTTCAGGAGTTCAAACATAGATATATTAGCCTTTGTCATTTTCAAGTCCTCAATTAGATTATATTCAACCTCGGGAATGATTGTCTCCTTTTATGTTACTATTTTTCCTTTATTAGGACTGGATGATGATGGTGAAGGTTCTTGTGAGGGTTTCTCTTTACTTCTGGTATTGTAAGAGTGTTTCACATTAAAAAATTGTAACGTCCCTGACCCTCTGACCAGCGAGGAGGATGCTACCAAACCATCAAAAACCTCTGGGAAAATAGCCCCATGAAGATGAACAGGCATATAATGCTGAAATATAAAGCTTAAAACATAAAACATACTAAGATGCATAATCCTTCATATACATAGTGAAATCAAACATACATTCATTCAAGCATACCACATTTTCATCATATTTATTAATCAGTAGATATAAATGCAGAGATGGAATAGTCAAGTAAACTCATCTTAAAAAGAATTTGTCCCGCAACCAGCTACGTCACTGCAACATTCCACCCACCCATAGGCCAGCGTGCTCATCAATCTCTCAGCAACACTGCCACCCCCAAACTGGGCATGATTCCTCAAGGAATAAGGGTCAAAGCAGGCTTACACATAGCCAAGGTACACAAATAAGCCAAGCCCACGCAGTGGGGTTTATCAGGCCATCAAGGAGCTAGGAAATGATAAATGCTAAGCTCGTGGCCTCAATGGAGGGATAAGGACACCTACACCAGAGTTAACCAGAATTCTAAGACATCCACACACCCATCAATAGGAATCAGTACTTTCTCTGCTTCACAATCCCTCGGGCCCTGACTTCCCTTTCCAATACTCTTCAAGGGTTGTAGAGAAGAAAGCCAACAATCTAACTCTGTCTGAGTGGCTCCGAACACCAGTTTTCTCAAGCATACCGGGCCTCTAATCCTACTCTCAATAGTCCAAATACCAACCACTACATACCGTAGTAAAAAAAATAGCTCACGGCTCTATGAGGAAAATAAAGATAATAGGGTGACAACCCAAACGAAAGGGTAAACACAGCTCAGGTCAGACAAGATGATCAGAGTTGTTCTTGGCCCTAGCCTGGCCAAAAAACTCAGCGGCATCCGAAAAATTATTGCATTCATAGCAATGAACAACGTGGGGGAAAACCACAACAAGCCACAGTTTCAGGGGAAAAACAACAACCGTTCTCACGGCTAAGCCACGGGAACATTACACAGCCTGAAAACGAAAGAGAAGCCTGATTCTTATTCTTGTACAAGGAAAAATAGGTATGAAGACCACAAAACCATGAGAGTAACACACATACACACAATCCGATAATACAAAAGGCAAATCGATCCTCTTCACCGGCCGGGGAAAGAACATAGCCGCTCTCCCAGTGAAGAACCATGGATACCCTTCATAGTCTCACAATGTAAATAGGGTCAGACTCTCTGCGTGAATGGAGGAAGAATAGAACGACTCACTATGGAAGGAAAAACATAACCGCCCTGCGTGAGTGTGAGCCAGAACAAAATTTCCAAAGGAGTGGGATCGTGGGAGAGTGGAGTGAGTGTGGAATGATTGCTTCCCTATCCCAGTGACGTGAAGAGGAAGAGTCCACTAGTGGAGTGGGCATGTGGGTAAGGACTGACAGTCCTACCACACCCACCACTACTCAGCAATAACTGCTCCCAGAAATCAGAAGTTTAAAAGGGTGGTCAACACATGGAAAACTCCCAATGACCCCCACGAGTTGGACAACCCCCCCTTAACCTTAGGAATCATGCCCTTTTCATTCAATGTTGCACCGTTGTAGATGGATGTAGGTTTATTTTAATTGATGTGCATATTTACATGATGCCAAAACTATAATGTCACGTCCCCATCCATCAACCGGCGAAGAGGATGCGAAGAACACCACATACGACCGGCAAACAATTCCATGAACATGGACATACATCAATTCTGAAAAATTAAAAGCTTAACATGACCCATAACAGGGTGCATAATTCATTAACATTCAGCAGAAGCAAACACATATACATTTTCCAGCATTCCACATGTTCATCATAATTCACTTGACATCAATATAATTGCAGAGATGAGATAGCAGGATTACTTATCTTTGGACGATGAACCTGTCCTGCAACCAGCTACGTCCCTGCAACGTTCCACCCAACCATAGGCCAGCGTGCTCATAAATATCTCAGCACACTGCCACCCCCGAGCTGGGCATGATTCCTTAAGGACTAAGGGAACAATGCAGGCTTACACATAGCCGAGGGGAACAATCAACCAAACCAACACCACTGGGTTTATCAGGCCATCAAAAACCATCCAAGACATCACAGTCCGAAGACCAACCACTGCGTACCCACATAAAAACAAGAGGTTCACAACTCTGTGATGAAGGAAAGACAACCGGGGACAATCCCAAACAACGATGAGCAAAGCTCAAGCCCATAAGACAACTCAAATTTTTTCTTGGCCCTAATGTGGCCAAACAACTCAGTTGCAACCCAAAACCAGGGTACTCCAACGGTCACAAACACACAATAAATGATAGCAGCAATCCACAGTCCCAAAACAGGGAAAACTCATCCAACAGATCGGAAATCCATAACCCACAACACACACAATTCCTCCCGGTAATGGCTGGGAAACTTACACAATCCCAAACAAAAGAGAAGCCAACTCCCAGTGTGGACAGAGGGAAACTCAAGTGCAGACCACAGCAGAAAACGGCTCACTACGAATACACAGTGGCCCAAACACAAGTGGACATCACAGCCAACAAAACGTGGGGAAAACAATAGTCCCAATGAAATCAGTGAGCATGGATCACAACATGGAAAATGACTCCAATGGTCTGTGCGTGAGAGAAACTTGCACCAGACCGCAAAATAGAGGAAAACATACCCGATTCCACTCTGTGGAAAACATGAATGACCACCGATGAGCTGATCCCTTCCTGGCCGCATGAGACCCAATAGAACAACTACATGTGCGTGATGAAAACAGATCTGACCTCTGCGTTGGGAGTGAATAACTCCACCTATGTGCGCAGATGAACACACAGTCATGAGGAACAGACCACCACCGTGAAGGTTGAAGAATAGGCATGTGAGGAAGCCGAACCTCCTTTGCGCATGAGGGTGAACAGACTTCGGCTCTGCGTGAGGAAAAATCGACCATGGAGAGAATGAATAGACCATAATCGTGGAGGTTGGAAACGTGGAGAGGGGAGTGAAGGAAGCTGTGGGTGGAGTAGGCGTGTGGGAAAAGGACTGATAGTCCTGCCACCCCACTCCCAAAAGAAATAACTGCCTCAACCACCAGCCATAAATGCCCCAACAACAAAACCAAGCCATTGAAGAGGTTGAAGAGGTTGGTGAAAACAAGAAAGGTGGAAAAACAAATAAGGTGGTAAAACACATGGGTTTTTCCCCCATAGACCAAGGTTTGAAATCCTCCATCCCTTATCCTTTGGAACCATGCCCTTTTCATTCAACATTACATTGCCTTAGCTGGTTGTGGTTTTAGTTTTAATTGATGTGCGTATTTACATGATGCTGAATTATAAAGTGCCAAATGGCACGATAAACCATCTGCAACTATCCCCTTTGCCGAAACACACACAACCGAATCGATGGTGGGGCTTTTTCCTTTAGCTCCTCACCACGATTAATTACATATATATATATACATCATGCAAACGGGGTAAAAAATGGGACATTACATTCCCCTCCCCCTTGGAATAACACCGTCCTCGGTGTTCCATTACATATATACAATATATACAATGGCACATCAAAATTTCAAAATTTTGTAGATTTGCCCCACGTTCAATCATCTACTTTGAACGTTCAAGACCAAGCCCCTGGGCTTCCATGGACTTTTCCTGCTGGTTTACAGCTTCCAGCTGATCCCGAAGTCTAGGAACTTTGCGGCTATTTCCTTCATCATGTTCCCTCATTGGGAAGTCCCAGCGTAAATGATGTCCTCCACATCTCCAGCATCTCACTGGCTGCTTCATCTTTACCTGCTCAATTTCCTTTGAGTCTTCATGCCTGGACCGTTTCTTATCGAGTCGCTTGGACAATTGTCCCATTGCTGATCCACCTTCCTTTCCCTTGCCGATTTCTCCCAGAAGGTTTTTCACCTCCCTTTGCAAACCAATAGAGTCTTGCAAAATCTGGTGGTTCATTTCATTCTGCCTTCTCTGTATCTTGAGCATCTCCCCACTATTTTCTTGGGTCTTGGAAATCATTTGAAGGAGACTTCTAGCTAAGTCCAAATCTTTTGATATGCTGCCATGATCAATGTGCACCACCTGGTTTTCACTTTTCTCACCTGTGAAATGCACCATTGAAATTCTATCAGACCAAGCATAATATAGGCATCAAAATTAGTCAGTTAATTACCCAATTGGCATGACAGTCCAAATCTCATCAAGGAGACTTTCATATTTTTCATGCCTTTCCAACAGGCACATGAGCTCATTCATGTCCATTCCTGGGCAAGGAATTAACTATTCCAGCATTCACAAATTACTTAAGTAAATACACACACATTTCATTCTCAATCATACATGCATTCAACAATCCTTTGTTTTCACAATGCATAAACATACATACATACATACATACATACACACACACACACACATATATATATATAATCAAAAGGGAAGAGAGAGTAGTAAGAGTTTTTCCCTCTTTGTTTTGATCCATCCTGGAACCCACACCATCACTGTGGCTTTTCATGCTCTTAGCCTATTTCACTTCACCGTGAATGATGGACCAATCCTTGTTGGTCATGACACTTAGTGTCTTTGTTTTATCCCAGACCTCTAAACCATGGAGTCTCTCCACATGGTTTGTCTCAACTGCTAGGACTCCCCCGTCTTACTAGCACCTTTTTCATTGCCGCTCATTCCGAGATTTCCAGGATAGTCACATGTCCACATGCACCTCTAGGATGCTATCATAGTCCTCGCCTCTAGCGATACCTATATCCAAACATTGAATAAATTCCCATATTTAGTTTATTCTCATCGTTTTTATTTCTAGAGAAAGAGTTTAAAACATCATAACCAAATCATATACACATGTATATTCATAAGCAAAATAATCCGATACTTATCTGTATTGTGCGTTTCCTCGTTTGTCCACAGGATCTTGCTTCGCTATGCAAGCCTTGGGATCGCCTATAGACTTAGATGTTATGTCAGCATGCCGGCTGCTCCACAACATCAAATAATTAATGTCCAGCCAGTGCATCCTCATGTCAACTAGGCTTGGAACTTTACCATGACAATTTCCAGGTCTACGATCTACTATGGATCCCCAGGTATATAACAGCCCAACATACACTTATACCAACATACACTTATATCAACAATAACCCTTACTCCGCAAACCCTTACAACAACCATTTACCATTTTACCTTTACCTTTTACCTTTACCTTTAGCCTATCAACATAAGCAAAACAAGCAATACAAGCAAACTCATCAGCATTATTGCTCAAAAACTGTAATCACATTTCATATCATTCACTATCAAGTATTGAGACACTAGGAGTGTGTCCACTCCCTAGGGTGTAATCAATGTTGACAACCCTTTCATGGCTCAACATCAGAAAAGTGTGCACCCACTCCCGGTGTGTGCCATGAAGGCCCTATGCATACTCGAGCAATCGGTCATCATGAAAATAAAACCAAAACATGTTTTGCATATGGAATTTAATAACTAAACATGCATATTCTTAGCAAGGGTTACAGAACACTGATCCATTTGCCGTCGCAGTATGTCGTTGTTAAGGAGGAATGGAGGCTCCTTCCTTGAGTTAATAGTACCTCAATTAGCCATCCCAACTCCTTTTTACATTTCACATTCACACGTGTCTTTATCGACATAACCCATACCATCTCACTCATGTTATCACCAAACATGCAGTGTATATGAGACATTTTTAAAATGTCCAATGGCGTTTCACCCGAAACCCATTTCCAAGATAAGGGAAAACCTTCCCATGAAGTTTGGCTTCTGTAGGCCATCACACATGGCCTTCTTGCAGTGTGTACCCCTGACACATTCATCAAATAGCCAAACAGTCAATCATTACCTGATACTACAATCCAATTTGATCGTTCCATAACCAAGCAATGACATTAGCAATAAAATTCGATAAGAATTTGCAATTCTATCTACTACAGAAGTTGACTTGCTCAATTGTGGGTCTCTTGTAAGCAGCACTACTATGCCCATTATAATTTATGCTTACTATCATAACATGATTACCCACTTACCATGTGTCCCTCCTGACACAATCTTATACAATCCAACAATGATTAGTAGTCATTAGCACTTTCTTAAATCCAAAATCCACAATTCAAATTTAACAACCCATTATGCATATCAACTATGTTCACAGCCATGAGACTCTTCTCATAAGGTTGGGCTCTTTCACATGGTAGATTTTGGCATTGGTTAGGATCTTACCTCTCACTGCCATGCTCGAATTAATCTACCTGAAACCTGAGTTTCAATCAACCAAACAAAATCTTGTGCAAGCCAATAGTGACTAGTAGTTGTCAGCAATTTCTCAAATCCGAAATTCACAATTCGAATTTTAAAAACCTATTATGCATATCATATGGTAGATTCTGGCATTGGTCAGGATCTTACCTCTCACTGCCATGCTCAAAATAATCTACCTGAAACATAAGCTTCAATCAACCAAACACTTGGTAAGTCTGGATGCATATAACCTTTTTATTGCTACAGCCATCACTGATGCATTTTCAGAATTTTATAAAATTTCAAATACTTCCAGCTGTTAGTCACATCAGTGTTATCAAAGATCATTTACTTCATGCAATCATTATCATATTAACATTTGCAAGGAATAGTCACATCATTCATGCAATTAAATGAAACGTTTAGATACTCCTTACTTCACAGGTGTATCATTCATACCACCTTGCTCTTCAATAGAGCATTTCTGGCAGCCAATTGATCATGACTATCCTGCAGTCATAGCAACCTTTGAAATGGTTCCTGAATTGTCATCAATTCATCATTTCAGCCATTATTCATTCATAATATCACATGCATTCATCTCAATGCATTCATGCAATGCACCACAACATTGCACCCATACTTACTTTCCTTGGGTTACTAAGCTCAATCAGCATATACAGGCATGACACCTTTCTACATTCCAATATTCACATGGTATGAGGTCTCTTACCTTTACCAATCCATGGAATTTTTCATAAGCAAACTCTTACCTGCATGGGTCTTACTTACACCCTTGACATGACCAATTTGGTTGGTCCTTTGCAGGAGATTGCCGAATTTGCTCACCAACTTTTGTTATGGACTTGTTGCCTTATCCCTTTCTCCATAGGGTTGCTGGTCACAATTGTTAGCATTAGCAACATATTCATCCGGGTCCATGTCATCATTGGTTTTTCCACTAATGCCAACATCAAAGCAATGATCATCATTAGTGGTTCATTATAAATATATAATTCCCAATTTTTATTTTTTTTACCAACATGCAATATCCTATGCTTGCAATACATATCCTCATGCATTTCATGCATAAAAATTAGGAATTGCAACATAGTTAGCAAGACAGGGTTTTAAGGAAAACTTCCCTTTTCAAGTTCCACATCCTTGCATAGAACTCCTCTTCCACATAATAGCTGATTATCCTTCATAGTCCTTGCTACCTCTAGACATGCATTTTCTGGATGTGCCCATATTGGCAGTGGCACATTTCTTCACCAAGCACTCACTAGTACTTTGCAGCACCACATTCAAACTCTAGTGACTCTCCCTTGTTCCTTGCTGGATAAGCTTTCCAACGCCTATCCATATGCTCCATTCCGATCCCGGGTGTGAAAACCACACCACTTCTAAAATGATGACTTTCACTAATCTTGGCATTTTACACACACTACTGCATTTTGGTTGCCAACTTCAGCCACCTCACTTCCGCTGCACCATTCATCTTTTATGAATTTTGGGTTTTACTAATTTGCCCAAAACATATGATTCTCTTTTCACAAGAATGACTGTCTCTGGGGACGAAGGGGGTCAAGGGGGCTTGCCCCCTTGTGGCTTCCCTGCGCCACTACAGGGCGGGTCAAGGGCAGCGCCCTCATTTTTTTTTTGTAAAACATTGGCTTTCGTGCAATCCAGCGCATAAGATCACTGCCACTTTCTCCCTTTTCAGCCCTGAAAATTCACTGAAAAACAGCTGCAAATCCCACAGAAAAATAGTCTAAATCTGCTGGAAATCCCACTGAAAACCATTGAGAAATCCCCTTTGAAAAACTCAATTTTATTTTCCTTTGTTAAATTGGGTCTTATTCCAATTATCCATCCACAAAATCGGCTCTAAAACCACTAATCCTTCTGCAACGGCGGCTCTCAGAACGCTTTCTCCTTCCAATCGGCATCGGCAGCCTTTCTGGTTGGAAGCCATAATGCTTTTGCTTCCGCAACGGCGGCTCCCAGAACTCTTTCTCCTTCTGATCGGCGAACTAAATTTTTCACTGGGATTGGCGTCGGTAGTCTTTCTCATCAGAATAATTAGCGCTTTTGCTTCCACAACGGTGGCACACAAACCACTTTCTCTTCTGATTCGTAAACTGGTTTTTGCCTTAGAAAAATTTTCAAATTTCTCTCCATCGGCAAACAATTTCATCTGCAGCCGCAACGACGGCTCCTCAGTCTTAATGTTCCTCCGACAATCAACGATTCGAGCCCTTAACCTTCTGGACGGCGTCGGCGATCGGAGGACTTCTTCATCGGCTGCGTAATTGCTTTGTCATCCGCAACAACGGAAGTCAACTTTACCAACTCTTCCGCAACGGCGGAAGTTCACTTCGCCAACCCTTCCACAACGGTGAAAGTTCACTTCACCAACCCTTCTGCAATGGTAGAAGTTCACTTCACCAACCCTTCTGCAACAGCAGAAGTCAACTTCTCCAATTCTTCCACAACGGCGGCAATCGTTCCCCTTTTTCCTCCGACGATTTCATCACTTAGACGAATTTTTCAAAATTCGTCTTTCTTCCTTCCGCCGAATATAACACCTGTCGGCGGTTGGACCACTTTCCCATCGGATGCCTAGTTGCTTTCACATCCGCAACGGCAGACGTCGATCCACTATTTTCTTTCAACGGACACCGGACACTTAAAATTTTGCGAAATTTTTTCCCTCCAACTGTGTTCCGTCGGACGCAGTTCCGCAACGGCGGAAGTCCGTTCCCCATCGAAAGACTTAGCGGTTTGGTCTTCCACAATGATGGATGGGAGACTTCTAACTCTTCTATAACGGCAGAAGTCCGTTCCTCGTCGAAAGACTTAGTGGTTTGGTCTTCCGCAATGATGGATGGGAGACTTCTAACTCTTTCGCAGCGGAGGAAGTCTTCCCCACTGGTGTCCCGACTGCTCAACACTTAGACCATCTTTTTCTTGAATTTACAGTCTGATTTCCACTGGGAAAAGAGGAATACTACCTCTGTCACTGCACCTTCTTGGCCGATAGAGGCCCATTGTTGCAACCTTTGCTCTGATACCATACTGTCATGTCCCCATCCATCAACCGGCGAAGAGGACACGACGAACACCACATACGGCCGACAAACAATTCCATGAACATGGACAGACATCAATGCTGAAAAATTAAAAGCTTAACATGACCCATAACAGGGTGCATAATTCATTAACATTCAGGAGAAGCAAACACATATACATTTTCCAGCATTCCACATGTTCATCATAATTCACTTGACATCAATATAATTGTAGAGATGAGATAACAGGATTACTTGTCTTTGGATGATGAACCTGTCCCGCAACCAGCTACATCACTGCAACGTTCGACCCAACCATAGGCCAGCGTGCTCATCAATCTCTCAGCACACTGCCACCCCCGAGTTGGGCATGATTCCTCAAGGACTAAGGGAACAATGCAGGCTTACACATAGCCGAGGGGTACAATCAGCCAAACCAACACCACTGGGTTTATCAGGCCATCAACAACCGGCCAAGCCATCATAGTCCAAAGACCAACCACTGTGTACCCACAACAAAACAAGAGGTTCACAGCTCTGTGATGAAGGAAAGACAAACGGGGACAATCCCAAACAACGATGAGCAAAGCTCAAGCCCATAAGACAACTCAGAGTTGTTCTTGGCCCTAACATGGGCAAACAACTCAGCTGCAACCCAAAACCAGGGTACTCCAGTGGTCACAAACACACAATAAATGATAGCAGCAATCCACAGTCCCAAAATAGGGAAAACTCAGCCAACAGATCGGAAATCCACAGCCCACAACACACACAATTCCTCCCGGTAGTGGTTGGGCAACTTACACAATCCCAAACAAAAGAGAATCCAACTCCCAGCGTGGACAGAGGGAAACTCAAGCGCAGACCACAGCAAAAAACGGCTCACTACGAATACACAGTGGCCCAAATGCAAGTGGACATCACAGCCAACAAAACGTGGGGAAAACAATAGTCCCAACGAAATCAGTGAGCATGGATCACAACATGGAAAATGACTCCAATGGTCTGTGCGTGAGAGAAACTTGCACCAGACCGCAAAATAGAGGAAACCATACCCGATTCCACTTTGTGGAAAACGTGAATGACCACCGATGAGCAGCTCCCTTCCTGGCCGCATGAGACCTAGCAAAACAACTGCATGTGCGTGAGGAAAACGGATCTGACCTCTACGTTGGGAGTGAATAACTCTGCCTATGCACACGGATGAACACACAGTCGTGAGGAATAGACCACCACCGTGAAGGTTGAAGACCAGGAGCATGAGGAAGCCGAACCTCCTTTGTGGGTGAGGGTGAACAGACTTCGGCTCTGCGTGAGGAAGAACCGACCATGGAGAGAATGAACATACCATAATCGTGGAGGTTGGAAACGTGGAGAGGGGAGTGAAGGAAGCAGGGATGATTTTAAGAACCCCCCCTAAATTTATATGTATAAAAATTGGGCGAATCTCTCCGATATATAGGAAAATTTGAAGGCGATTTTATCAATAATA
>LPNX010987511.1:1004-15706 GCA_001517045.1 Pseudotsuga menziesii
ACAAGCCAAACAACAAGGGTCCCAAACCCTCTCAGTCAGTTCCTTGTTTAAAAAATGACAAAGGATCCAAGCCAAAAGGAAAGAAGACTGAGTGTCATTGCAATTTTTGTGGGAAAGATAATCATGATGAATCTAAGTGTTTTAAGAAGATGGCAGCCTTGGAAGCAGCAATGAAGAAGCACCACATCAGCCTAGATTCGTCTTCATAGTCTAACTCTCATGGACATGCACTTTGTGCTTCTGGTTACTCTTATACTGCATCTTCTTCTTCTACTTCAATTGAATGGCTCATTGATTCGGGAGCATCTTATCATATGGCTAAGGATAAAGCCATGTTTTCTACTATGCATGAATGTAACACCAAACAAATATTTGTTGGTGATGATAGATCTCTAAGTGTTGTAGGATCTGGGACAGTTCCAGTAGAAAATGGTCATTTCAGTGATGTACTATGTGTTCCAAAAATTTTCTGCAATTTGTTATCAGTCTATCAAATTACTCATTCAGGTGAAGGTAACACTGTGACGTTTACACCTCACCAAGTTGTAATCAAGGATTTTAAAAATCCTCAAAATGTCCTTGCTACTGAAACTGTTGATCATATTACCAGGTTTTACAAATTTAACAACTTTGGGTCATCACCTTTTCCTTCAATTTTTGTTGCTCATAGTGATAACTTGAGCAAACTTTGGCATGAGCGATTTGGTCACTTAAATTATCTCTCATTGCAACAACTATGTAAAGACAATATGGTGACTGGTCTTCTGCTGGTATCTTGCAAGGATGGTGTTTGTTCCAGTTGTGTACTCGAAAAACATCATCGGGACAGTTTTGACAAACATGCCTCTTGGCACGCCTCGGTTCCCTTAGAGCTTGTGCATAGTGACTTGTGTGGCCCTCTTCCATCTGCTTCCTTTTTCAAATATTTCTTAACTTTCATTGACGACTACTCCAGACGCACTTGGGTTTACTTCCTAAAACTTAAGAGTGAAGTATTTAACATGTTCTTGGCCTACAAGGCCCTTGTTGAAAAACAATTTGGTCATCAAATTATTAAGTTAAGATCTGACAATGGAGGAGAATATGTTAACAACAAGTTCACTACTTTTTGCACTGAACAAGGAATCCAACAATAACACACTGTTCCATATACACCACAACAAAATGGTGTAGTTGAACGGAAGAACCACACTTTAAAGGAAATGGCTAATTGTATGATCCAATCTAAGGGACTAAGTCTTCAATATTGGGCTGAGGCCATAAATTGTGCAAATTACATAGTTAATCACACACCCATTAAAGTTTTACAGGGTATAACACCGAAAGAAGCATGGAGTAAAATTAAACCAGATGTAAGTCACTTTCGTGTGTTTGGTTGTGAAGCATGGGCTCACATTCCGGATGAAAAACGGAAAGCATTGCAGCCTAAAAGTGAAAAGTGCATATTTGTTGGATATTCTGAAGATGTAAAAGGTTATAGACTTCTTCAGCCACATTCTCATGATATAATCATTAGAAGAGATGTTAAATTTGATGAAAATCTCTTGGCTTATGAGCCTAACTCGGTGGGTGTGTCATATTTGGCCTGCAAGCCTGATTCGACGATTGTGCCTTCTTTTTCTTCTTCTTCCAGCTTCCTTGACAGGTTTCCAACTCCAGTTTCTGATGATGACAGTGAGGATGAAAATCCACTTCCACCTGCTCATGTTCCTCCAATTGCACCAGCACCAATACTTCCTCAATCGGTCCGTTCAACATGTGAAGCAGTTGGTGATCCTTGAGATCAACGACAAACACATTCTCAGTTTCAGCGAGCCTCTTCTCTTTTGGCTCAAGTTTCCGAGAATCATGATCCAGAAACTTTTGCATAAGCTTCAAGAAATCCAGATTGGGATGCAGCTATGGATGAAGAATATCGTTCCTTAATGGAGAACGATACTTGGGATCTTGTTCCTCTCCCAAAAAGAAGAAAACTTGTTAGATGTAAATGGGTCTACAGAAAAAGTATGCATCAGATGGAAGTGTTGAAAGACTTAAGGCAAGCTTAGTTGCCAAAGGTTTTTCCCAAGTTGAAGGTATTGACTACAATTAAAACTTTGCCCCTGTAGCAAAAATGAACTCCATCCACCTTGTTCTTTCCCTTGCATCCTTACATAACTGGGAAGTCCATCAAATGGATGTCAAGTCTACCTTCTTACATGGTGATTTACATGAGGAAATTTACATGGAACAACCTCCTGGATATGTTCAAAATAACTCTAGCCTTCTTTGTCTCCTTAAGAAATCCTTATATGGCCTTAAGAAAGCTCCTAGAGCTTGGTATGCCAAAATGGATAGCTTTCTCCTTAACACTAGTTTTTCTAGATGCCATTATGACCCCAATGTCTATAGCAAGAACGTAGGAAACCATCTCATCATACTTGTTCTTTATGTTGATGATCTTATCCTTACTAGTAGTGACCCTAAACTTATAACCCATGTGAAATCCAGTCTTAAGCAAAATTTTGAAATGTCAGACTTAGGAAATTTGCATTATTTTCTTAGTCTCCAAGTCTTGCAAACCAAAGAAGGAATATTTCTTTCCCAGTCTAAGTATGCTTGTGACCTTCTTCGTCCCTTCCACATGGAAGATTGTAAACCAACCCCTTCTCCCTTCCAGTCTGGAGTCAAACTTTCTGCCACTTGTACTTCCCCTGAAGTAGATGCCACCTTGTATCGTCATCTTGTTGGTAATCTTTTATACTTGACTCATTCCCTTCCTGACCTTTCCTTTGCCATTGGTTGTGTTGCCCGTTATATGCAAACTCCTCATGAAAGTCACTGGAAAGCAGCAAAAAGAATACTTCTATATATTCGAGGTACAATTCAGTTTGGGATTCATTACAGTACAGGGGGGAAACCTTTGTTGGTTGGTTTCACTGATTCAGATTGGGCCAGCGATCCTGATGATCAAAAGTCTACTGTAGGTTATGTTTTCAATCTGGCATCTGGACCTGTCATTTGGGATTGTAAGAAACAACAAGCTCTTGCTCTTTCTTCAGCAAAAGCAGAATATCAAGCCGCAGTTAATGCCATTCAGGAAGCTTTATGGCTTCGACAAATCCTTTCAGAGTTTGGATTCGAGCAGCAGCAGCCTACTCCACTTTGGTGTGACAATCAAAGTGCCATCAAGCTTGCCAAAGATCCAGTTCTACATCAGCGCAGCAAACACATTGAGCTACACATGCACTTCATCATAAATCTTGTTCATGATCATGTTATTGAAGTGCTCTATTGCCCTACAGATGATCAAGTTGCAGACATCTTCACCAAGTCTCTTACAGAAGCAAAGTTTTCTAAAATTCAGTCTATGTTAGGAGTTCAGGAATGTGTCCTTAAGGGGGGATAGGCTCTAATGCCTCCCTCCTTCTCCTAATAGTGTCGCTTTTGTAAATCCTTCAATCCTATTCCAAGTTGTTCTTAAGGGGTAATGTTAGGATATTTAGACACTTAGGAGTTAGTTAAGATCAACTTGTGTAATATATCCATTAGGTAAAAGTGTGTTTCTTTAGTATGCATTAATATGCATTTGTAAATATTCTAATCCGACGGTCATGATATGTTCTAGACATAGAGTGATCCAGCAGTTCAACTTCTCTTAGATCATACCTACCATTGATCTGTGGCTTAACACCCGATTGGTTTATGATATCTATTTAAAGAGCATGGAGAGCCCTTGGCTAGTTGATCGATTATGAGAAGCTCTTATGTAACTTTCTTTCTTTTGCATAATAAATTGTTCCAAGTAGCTATTTGGCTGGGGCCGTGGACTGTTTCCCTCTCGAGGGTTTTAACCACGTGACAAACATCGGTGTGTTGGTCTGTGATCTATTTGTGTGAAGTGGTTGCTGAATGTGTTTGGTCTTTTGGGAGTACCCTGTGTACCTGAACATAAACAATTAACATCAACCCTTAGGGTTCATGGGGCATGCATAGTGATTTAGTCCATTACACATGTCTTGTATAGGGAATCTTTGGCCTATAAATGAAATATGGATCCTAGTTTTAGTTTTAGAGTTATAGATATTGTTTTCATGGATTAATTCATTCTACATACTAGAATATAGGGGTTTAGGACATAACATTCATCTTTAGGTATCATGGGAAATGTGGAATTAATCAATAGGAAAATAGGGATGTGTAAGCGGTGATGACTATATAACTATTTGGAATTGGAAATTAGATGACCAATATATATTATCCAAATGAATTGACACCATATCACACAACTAAATTAATTTAACAACAATGACCTTTCCAGTCTTTTTATTCTTTGAAGTATCACCCATGTTTTGTTTATCAAAAACCACATAATCTACAATCATGGAATGGGACTATGAAAACCTACAGGCTCCTTCTACTGTTGAGAACAATTAAGTTAAATTTTTCCATCATACCTTTGTAGGTCAATATATGCTTCAACATTTCCTCAACAAAAAAAGACACACTAAAAAGGCTATTGTTAAATACATCCAACTGCTAAACATTACTGAATTCTTCCAATGAACAAGACAACCAAGGATAATTTTCATGTTAGACTTCTACATAAGCCAAACAAGAGTCATCTTCAAAACACACTCGACTGACTATAGATATATCAGAGTTATCCCATGTAGGTACATATTAGATGGACCATCTTGGCTTCCTCTAAGTTGGAAATGACTAATTAGTGGATAGCTTGAGAACACTAAAGTCATGGTATTCAAGCATTTATTATCATACCTCAGTTGAATAAACCTAGTATTAATATCCTTAAAGAGTTCATGTCCAAAGAAAAATGGTAGGTTTGCATTGAATGTTAATTCAAGTAATTTGAAAATGTATCCAAGTACAAATTCAATTAACAATTAATAGAAAATCAGACATTGGTCCGTAGTTCATGATGACTACATGAATACTTGTTTCTAATCAGGTGGCCAATATCTTCTCTAGAACATAGCAAACAACCGATTAATACAGCCAAAATAATTTGCATGCAACTTAATGTTGACCATATTTACTTAGATGTTCTCAAATTGAGTGGACCCTTAACTCCTAACTCTACAAATGCTCCAGTTCCACCTCACAATGGAACTGGCACTGTTCCTGGAAGTGTTGAGGGAAGTGAAAAAAATATTGTTTTGGTTGATACATCTTCCTTGCAACACTCAATCTCCTTAAGTTCTAAAGGTGATTGTATAGCATACTAAGCAAGAATGTGAGTGTGTCGAGCCACATTTCAGTGAATGTGAGTGTGTGGAGCTAAATGATAAGTTTATTTCAGTCCAATGAAAAGAAAATTGCTTCTAGCATCACATCACATAAAGTAAGCCATTGAAACCATATTCGAATGGAGGCACTAGTAGGAAAAGAATTTATGTACATATGCTTGATTCATTTAGTATAATTGTTGTTAGAAAGGCATTATTTTGATGCCATGTTCCACATAAGATCAACACTTTCAATCTCTGATTAAAGGTAGTTTTGAATGTACAAGAGCAAGATACAATACTGAATAGTATTGCTTGTTTTAGGCTTCCATGAGAAAGAATATAACCATGATATGGGAGTGCTCCTCCTCTAACCATGTATCAAGCCTCAATATCAATCCTTGATGTGCAAAGCCTTTAACATTTGTCTTTGATGAGCATGGGCCATGCATGGATCAACACTAAGCCACCACACATAACCTATAAAACATATATTTGTACTATGAGTTCGATATGGTGGCCACTGATCAAGGTTTTAAATAGCATGGATGGTTTTGATCATTGCCCAATCTCTGATCCAACATCAAACAACATAGGATTACATGATTAACATTAAACTTTGGGGTTCATGGGACATGCCCGATGTCAATCTAGGACATCACACATGCCCTATAAAGGGAATCTTTGGCCTATAAGTGAGATATGGATGTCATTTAAAGGTTTGGTGTGATAGATATTGTTTTCATGGATCATTAAGTCATGGTACAAGGGAAAGTTTTAGGGGTGAAATTTTTCTCATGGGATAATTTTCCATGTTTTTTCCCCAAGACCATAAGACACTAGAAGCACCCTCGATATCTTTGACATGCAAAAAAATTACTTGATTTCGACCATTCTTATAAAATCTCAATCATCCTCTCATACTTTGGCTTGCTTATCTCTCTTCTTGTTGCTATTGTTGTCATTTGGAAGCCACCTAAGTCACCCTTCACAGAAAGGGGAAATGAACGAGAAGAAAGGATAATGGAGGGAAAATAACTAGCATGTTGAAATCAGAAGGAAATAGTTGTAGGTGACCCTAGGTTTGTAATATAGTTATACAAGTCATTGTGTCTTGGTGTTATAATTTCAAACCATGTCTCTAAATTCCTTTGTGATTAACTTAAAGTGCCAAGTAAAAGTCATTTTTGAAGAGTACATAGAGACAAGATTAGATATGAAATGTGTGTGCGTGTGATGTGTGTGTCCATGTGAATGTCCATATTATAGTATTATAAGTTGGTCATTTACCTCTATGTTTTCAATCACTCTTTTACTATGTAAAATAAATCCCATGGGAATCAAACATTGTTCAATAGTGTAGTGTAATGTTGGAAGATTTGATAGGGGCCATAAAACTTGAGCAACTAATTGCTTTTTTCCTTGAGAGATGTCTGCTTATAAGTCCAAATATGTAAAAAAAATTGATCCACTTCTTCAAAGTAACACTATGAGCATTATTTAAATGCTTGTTGCTTCATTACATTTTAAACCAAGACAAAAATGTCCTTAAGAGTACAAAGGAAGTTAGCTTTTGTGTTAAGATTGATATCCACTTCTTATGCCTTGGATGTTCTTAGTAAAAATGAGGGTATGGATGGGGAGGTTGTCCAAAACAACCTTGTAGGGTGACATTTTGGTAGCACCATGATAGCTGGTATTGTACTACCTTTCTACAAGGGGGGTGTAGGAGGGGGTGGGGGAACTACTAAATCCAATGCCCATATCAGTCAATGTAAAACACAATGGATAACAATATTTTTATGGTCAACACCTCACAACCTCTATTACTTGTTATTAACTCCAATATCTCAAGTCCTACAGTATAGAGAAGTATTATGACAAGCATAATCATCATGGACATCGACGTTATCATCATCATCATCATCAATTCCATATGGTACATCAACATCATCCTCATTATCATCATCATCGTCGGCATTAAGTACATCATCAAAAAATTCATCGTCATCATTGTCATTATGGTCACTCATATGCCATTAGTGTTCTTAATCACTCATCGACATTAGGATTAATGTCATGTAATTGTTAAGGTCATTTATATGTCATTACAGACATTTCAATGATAATAGGATTGTTTAGATGTCGTTACAAACATATAGGTGCCATTAAAATCAATTAGGATCCAAAAGTGATACCACATGCATAATCATCGTTGAAATTTACATTGTCATCATCATCATACAATAAATCAACATCATTGTCATTGTCACAGACATCATCAATATAATTGTGATAATAACGAGCAAGGAGCCCTACTACCTCACAAGAATGGATGATATAGTCTTATACTTATCAAATCATATCCATACGCTCCATCATAATTATCGTAATGCATCATTGTCCTGTTGTTAGGGCCAATCAGATGCCATTAGGGTCTATCAAATGTTGTTGGGGACACTCAAATGCCATTAGAGAAATTTAGGTGACATTAAGGTAATTTACCCCTCATTAGGATAAATCAAGATCTAAAAGTGCCATGATTATGATCATTTAGGTGCCACTATCGTAAATCAAGATCCAAAAGTACTATCACATGAATCATGATCATTGACATTGACATTGATATATCTGATGTTATGTCGAGCATTTTCCGAACTCAATTCCTAGCGCTAAACTTTAGTGCAATCCCTAGCGTGGTTCCTTTCGAAATTTCTGGCATTATTCCAAGCGCTATACCTGGCACTATGTTGGATGTTTTTTAGGAGCAATTCCTGGCTCTATGCTTGGCGTTATGTTGGATGTTTTTCCTGCCAAAATTCATGGCACAATTCTTATCGCTAACCCTAGATTAATATATGGTGCTATGTTATTCAAGTCGTTTTTTTGGAGGCTATTCTTGGAGTTATATGGGATTTTTTTTTGGATGCTAATTGGGACATTAATTGGGATGTTTATTGGGACATTAATTTGGATGCTAATTGGGATGCTAATTGGAACGCTAATTGGGACGTTAATTGGGATGCTAATTAGCGTCCAAAATAGCGTCAACTTTTACAAAGAGACGCTAATTGGGATTCTAATTGGGATGTTAATTAGGATGCTAATGTTAAAATAGTAGCAATAAGGAAGGTCTTCCTACATGCATGCAGAAGACATAAAATAGGAAACCAGTTGTATTTAATTTACTTTTCCTAAGTTTACTTTGGAAAATAAATTTAAGTGATCTAAATTAACTTTAGTGAACCACTAGTTAAAGTGAAAGTGAAATTAGGGTTTTCGCTTTACCACTAGTTAAAGTAAAAGTGAAATTAGGGTTTTCGCTTTACCACTAGTTAAAGTAAAAGTGAAATTAGGGTTTTCACTTTAACTAAAGTTATAAAAGAGAGATCAATTGGTGGAGAGAATACACACTTGTATTCCGACAGCGACAGGATACAAACAAGGAGAGAAAGTCAGACAGAGGAGCGAGCAGCAGGATCATTGAGCTTCGTACAGTTGGGTCGTACACTCACACAGGAGGGTGTTGAGGTTTAGTTGGGATTTTCCCAGTGATTCTACCAGGTGGTTTTGGTGAATTTGCAGTGATTGTAAAAATTCCATATTTTCTCAAAATAAAATCTATATTTGACTGCTGCACCGGTTTTCCCATCTTGGGTTTTTCCGGGGGTTTCCATACCCAAAATAATAGTGTCAATATTGTGATGTGTTGTTTTTATTTATTTCTCAGTTTTATATTCCACTGCATACTGTAAAAGATATTCATGTGCGATTATCGGTTGATATTTTACATGCACTGTTTAGCCCTAGTTGAGTATTAAAGGAAAATTTACATGGTATCAGAGCTCTAGTGAGCTAAAGCTGAGAGGTTTGCAGCAGCAGTAATAGATCAGGGGCAGATCTATAGGAAGACACAAACCTAGACTTCCATATCTAGGGTTTGACAGGTACACTTCACTATGGTTGTGTCGTTGAGAGTTGAGGATAGGCTCCAGGGTGCTCAGAACTTTCCTACATGGAAATAAAGGATCACAAGGATCTTGGATGTTAGTGATGCAGTCCTAGGAGCACATTGACTCCATGAAGGTTGCACCCACAGATCCAACAGATTTAGCATCTTGGAAGAAGATTGATTCCAGAGTCATGTTGATTATCATGTATGGAGTGAAGGACCATATAGTCCCTCACATTTCTAGTAAGAAGACCATAGCAGAGATGTGGATGGCTTTGGAGAGTCTGTACCAAAGCAAGAACAAGAACTGGAAGATGGTGTTGCAAGAGAGGATGCACAGCACTAAGATGGCTAAGGGAGAAGGAGTGGTGCCTTATCTCACGAGGCTTACACAGATCAGGGACGAGCTTGGAGCTGTTGGCTCTAAGATAGTGGATGAGGAGCTAGTTCGGATAGCCCTCAATGGCTTCTTTAAGCCATGGGACACCTTTGTCAAAGGTGTTGTGGCTAGGGAGAAGCACCCTAATTGGAGGAGACTATGGGATGACTTTGTGCAGGAGGAGACCCGCATGTTTCAAGGATCAGGCTCATCCAATAGTGCTCCACAGATTGTGGATGAGGAGGATCTAGCCCTTACAGGGAAGAGCAAGGAGAAGGAAAAGAGGAAGAAGGATGGTAAGAAGAACCTTGACATGTCAAAGGTCAAGTGTTTTATCTACCACAAGCAAGGACACTTTGCCTCCTAGTGCCCAGACATGAAGAAGAAGAGTAACACTCAAATGGTTGTATCTGCAGAGGTGGATGACTTCAGCAGGAACTTCGATGAGGAGCTTTGTTTGATAGCTTCCATGGCAAGCACCACAAGGAGCAACATATGGTACATTGACAGTGAAGCATCTAGTCACATGACTGGACATAAGAGATTCTTCAAAGTCTTGCAAGAGGGTGGAACAGGGATCCACGTTGAGCTGGGTGATGATGTGCGGTATCAGGCGTAGGGAGTTGGCACTGTTTCATTTGAGAGGGAGTCTGGCAAACCCCTCAGTTTTGTTGATGTGTTATACGTTCCAGGACTGACCAAGAACCTTATATTAGTCTCCACTCTAGAGGACAAGGGATATCACGTGAAGTTACGTGACCATAGAGTGTATATTAGGCCCAAGGGGTCAGATAGGAGCTTGGATCGGGTGATTGGCAGAAGGAGCGGGAAAGTGTACAGATTACACTTTGAGCCTGCAAAGGCTCTAGTTAGCAGTAGCAGCAACAGTCAGGGTGAGTTGTGGCATAGGAGGATGGCACACTTACACCATGGAGCACTAAAGCATTTTAGACAGGAAGTAATTGGAGTTCCTCAGGTACAGGAGGAAAAGCATAACCACTGCAAGGATGTGCTTTGGGGAAGAACATCAGGAATCCTTTCCCACAGAGTGAGCACAAGTCTAAGAAGCCCTTAGAATTGGTGCATTCGGATGTATGCGGACCTATGAGTTTCCATTTGTTAAGTGGTTACAGTTACTGTGTAACCTTCATTGATGACTATTCTAGGAAAACCTGGATCTATTTCCTGAAAGCCAAGTCAGAGGTCTTTGAGAGATTTCGAGAGTTCAAGACTCTTGTGGAGAACCAAACACGAAATAAGATTTGAGTGTTGAGGACAAACAATGGGGGTGAGTACACTTCCAATGAGTTCATCGAGTATTGTTTGGCTGAGGGGATCAAGAAGGAGCACACTGTGCCCCATACCCCACAACAGAATGGAGTTGCTGAGTGGAAGAACAGGACTATGGTTGGAGCAGCCAAGGCATATAGGACTGTAGTATACATTCAGAACAGGTGTCCCTACACAGCTTTGGGGAGGAATACACCAGAGGAGGTCTTCACAGGCACTGGGCCAGATGTGATTCACATTCGCATATTCGTCAGTGTATGCTATTGTCATGTTCACGCTGACAATAGGAAGAAGCTAGACCCTTCTGGAGAGAAGGGTTTACTTGTTGGTTACAATGAGATTTTGAAGGCATATAGAGTTTACATTCTTGCTTGCATGAGGATCATTGTGAGCAGGGATGTCCAGTTCGATGAGGACAGGACCTTGCAGAGATATCTAGACTTACCAGTAGAGCAGCAGCCAACACAGGAGTTAGGAGTCAAGTTGGAGGAGCCAGATGTACAGGTACAGGTACAGACACAGAGCACATGTTCTAATGGTCAGAGGGAGTCAAGCGAATAGGAACCTTCAATCATTGACTTGAAGGATGAGTTGCGGCAAGAGAAGGATATCCAGCAGCCGCAACAGGTTGACACTACACCAAGGCCTAAGTGGTTTAGATCCACAATGCATGATTCCGGGCAGGTAGATCCTCCACAGACATCTTTTAGATGGAGTGTACCACCAGAGAGGCTTATTTATATGGAACTAATGAAAGAGTTGATTAACTATGAACCTTCCAACTTAGGGGAGGTTGCACAACATGATGTGTGGCAGGAAGCTATGGTTGTGGAGTATGACTCCATTATAAAAAACCAAGTATGGGAGGTTTTGCCGAGGCCACATTGGAAAAAGGTGGTGGGATCCAGATGGATCTGCAAGGTGAAGCATGCAACGGACATAAGCGTGGAGAAGTACAAGGCATGCTTCATGGCAAAGGGGTTTTCATAGAAAAATGGTATTGGTTATGAGGAGACCTTCACCCCTATTTCCAGGTATTCTTCCATTCGGACCATTATCTCACTAGCAGCTGAGATGGGTTGGTGTGTCCATCAGATGGACGTCAAGACTTCCTTCCTCAACGGAGTTATAGAGGAGGAGGTGTATATTGAGCAGCCAGAGGGGTTTGATGTGGAGAGCAGGGAGATGCATTAGATAAGAAAATTAATAAGGATAATTGAAAAGTAATCAAATTTATAGAATTAAGAAGGAATGGAATGATCGAAAATAAACTATTTTTATAGAGTTGAGAAGTATATCACTTGGGATGTACTACTTGCATCATGAAGTTGAGTCACAACCGTAGACGCATTTGCTATTTCCTCATGAATTGCGGATAGGTAATGGTGAGCAACAATAGTTAGTGGCCACAGAATGGTGATCGACATCAATAATCTTGACGATAGTCGACGGCCATGGAATAGTGATCAACAGTAGTCAGGGGCCACGGAATGGCAATTGACGACAGCTAGTGGACACGAAATGGTGATCAATGCCAATCAATGGCCACGAAATGGTGATCAACAATGGACTTCAACGTAATTTATATATATGTTATATTCTTCAATGTTCATATGTTATATGCATTGTATTATGTTATAAATTAGGATATTATTTATTATATATATTAAGTGTTATTTATTTTAAAATATGTAAAATATATTAAATATAATTTATATTTATATATAATATATAATTAATAATTATATATGATATGTTAATAAATAATATGAAATAAAATATAATTGATGTTTTAATAATATTGATAAGAACGAATCTAATATCGAATCTTATTCAAATCTCATCACAAAGTTTGAATTCGAATTGAATATAATCTTCGTCGAATTGGAACTCGAAACCGAACCATGTGACAAAGTGTCATTCTGGTATTCGCTACTAGGTGCTCACTATTAAGTATTCTACTATTCACTTCTAGTACTCAATTGACTCATGGAATAGGAGAACGCCCTTGATTTGACCATTGAGGAAGGTTGGACTATGGAGCTGCCATCTGAGACTGTGAATGAGGGTTGTCATCAAGTTTCAACTTCAAGATTGGAAATGCCATTAACCTCTTTTTTGTGCCTAAAATTTACCATATTTTAAGTTCTTTTCCTATTTGCTGACTTGGTCTCGGATCTTTCCCAAGTCTTTCCCAAGTCGACGAATCACATACCAACTGAGTCTTTGCCAAGTCTAAGTCATGAAACATTGCATTTAATGTGTAATGCTCTCTTTGTGTTGCTCTCCAAGTCTTATTGAGGGCCTCTTTAACCAAATCAGCCTCTTGAGAAAACCTAGTTTCATCAATTGAAAATCTCATAAAAATTATTTTGAGGGCCTCTAAAATCAAAATAAAAATTGTATAATTTTCTTTGAGCCTCAAAGATCCTTTATCCTCCAAAACGTTTTCAAGAAAGTTGGATTTAAGAGTTGGTTTGAAGATCTCCATACCCAAAGCATCTTTCCTAGAGAAGCCCTTTTCCTATCACTTCAAAAATTTCAAACAAATATTTTTTAGTGTTCTAAAATTTTAAATAAAATTCCAGAATCTTCCCTGTCTTTTAGATCCTCCCACAAGCTCAATGTTGTCAAGCTTGTGATCCTATGTATACTTGAAAGACCTCTTTTTCAAATCGGCGTCTTGGAAAATAAGCCCAATCTCAAGTTAAACGCCTTGCTTGTTGACCCCTTCCTTGTTAGGATATTTAGACACTTAGGAGTTAGTTAAGATCAACTTGTGTAATATATCTGTTAGGTAAAGTGTGTTTCTTTAGTATGCATTAGTATACATTTGTAAATATTCTATTCCGGCGGTCACGATATGTTATAGACATAAAGTGATCTGATGGTTCAACTTCTCTTAGATCATACCTACCATTGATCCATGGCTTAACACTTGATTGGTCCATGGTCTCTATTTAAATAGCATGGAGAGTCCTTGGCTAGTTGATCAATTATGAGAAGCTCATTTGTAACTTTCTTTCTTTTGCATAATAAATTGTTCCAAGAAGCTATTTGGCTGGGGCCGTGGACTGTTTTCCTCTCGAGGGTTTTAACCATGTCAAAACATCGATGTGTTGATCTGTGATCTGTTTGTGTGAGTGGTTGTTCTTGGTGTTCGGTCTTTTGGTAGTACCCTGTGTACCCGAACATGGTATCAGAGCGTTTATGAAGAGCTGAAACTTTGAAAGGGTTTCTGATTCTAGAATTTTTGTGCATTTATGGCCTATGGGAGGTGTTCCATTGCATCCAGAGTGTCGTTTCTATTTGGAAATAGTTTTCGTTTCATCGAAAACCATTTCTGTTTGCCCCAGAAACACCCATTTCGGCAGATCTGAAGGTATAATGTTACAGTGACAGATTTGTTTTATGTTTTTTTAAATGTCTCATATATTTATCAGTTTTATTATTTAGATATTTATTGTTTTTTAATCTCAGATTGTTGCCTTCTCTGTTTGTGTATGCTCTTTGTCGTGCACCTTGCGCGATCACGGCGAATCAGAAGCAGAAAGGGAAAGGGTTTTCTCGGTTGTGTATGCTCTTTGTCGTGCACCTTGTGTGATCGTGGCGAACAGAAACAAAGAGAAAACCTAAGTTGCCAGGAAACGTGGGTACGGGGATGGGGACAGAGACGCCACTTTTTGAAATAGGGTACTTGGGTACGTCGGGGGTACTATATATATATATATATTGTGTGTGTGTGTTAAAATTTATAAAAGTAAAACATGTCAACGGGGACAGTGACAGGGACGCCACTTTTTGAAATAGGGTACTTGGGTACGTCGGGGGTACTGTATATATATATATATAT
>LPNX010987514.1:0-19034 GCA_001517045.1 Pseudotsuga menziesii
CTTCGGGTGAGACTTCAGGCCGCTTTGCGGTCTGTCGCCGAAAGGGCCAGTGATCTAAGGGTGTTGTTGGTTGATTATAGTAAACCCGGGTCTGCCCATGCAATCAACATCCACCAAAAGAGTTTTGAATCAGAATCATATTTAGACTAGTTGGGTCCTGAAATAGCCCTTTTTCCTATACCTATCAATGCATTTTCCCGTGTTTCACCTTACTTTTCCATACCCTAGGCAGATATCTTTCCAGGTTAAGAATGGATATTAACAAGTATAATCTATTATTGCTTTATTCTAATAATTCCTAATATTGACTATGATTATGAACTTCAGCTTTTGATTTGTGCTAACTTATGTCGGTTCAATAAATATAGTTCAAAGGCTTGAAGGATTACAGGTGTAGCATCCTGCTGATCCTTAAGAAGAAAGTAATGTTTGGTGCCAGTTGTTACTTCCTGGAGCTAGTTCCATGCATTGATGTAGCAGCATGAGTATCTTTCCACGTGTTCAGTCAAGACTGGGTATCGCTAGGACAGTCATGGCATCTCCCCTTCCAATCAGTTGAGTCCATTTGAAAAATTCATCACTCGGAGTAACAGCGCAAGCCTGGATTCAAACAACATCATTCAATTATATTTATGGTTGTAATTGTTTCTGTTGTAACATGGCAGTCTGAAGATCATAGATCTTCATGTCTGCCTGATATTAGTGGATCTGGATTATCTCACCTATATATAATTATGGAGAATCGATATGAATCAGGGGTTCCTTCATTGTCTTTTAGCATTTGATTGTAAGAAGTTGTAACAGAGATTATCGTAACTATGGTTTTACTTTACTAATACAAGGAGCAACAATTCTGAATATCTTTGTGTTCGAATTTGTGTTAGTTAGAGGTATCTCTGTTAGGAGGCCAGGGCCCAACTTCTTGCAGAGATCGTCGAGTTAAGTAGATGCTTTAGTTTTGTTTATGTCAATCTGGTGTGGAATTATAGTAGGATTGTTTACAGCATGCTGCAACAATATTTAATGATTGCAATTTCCTTTTTCTTGATGCAACAGTGTTGTGTGACAGTTGACTGTGTCAAGTAGTCTATTTTTCTTTTTATGCAATTGTGTTAGACCACTATTACAGTCAAACTCGACTCTGATTATTACTATTAATTGTCTTAGGATTTTTTGAATTATATGGTTATGGTTTGGGTTACTATATTCTGATATCTTTAGGGCTTTATTTCTTGCAAAAGTAATTCTAGTTCATTTATTCTTAGATCAATTAATATTGGATTGGTATCGTAGGAAGGTAAAAGTCCCTTAAATTATTAGATGGATAATTTAGATTAGATTTAGCAATGAGCTGATATTGGATGAGCAGTCAGGTAGGATAATTGATTTATATTCATTTGATCAACTGCTTGAGTGTTTTGCATAGATTGTGTGTAGTTACCTTTGAAATAAAAGACTTCCTCGGGTTGATAATTTATGTTACGGGAGTTTTATCTATTTAATTAATTAGACAATTAAACTTCCCAACAACATCTAGGGCTATCCTTTTATGGTTTAATAAGACCCTCAAATCACTCTTTTTTTTTTCCTCAAGAAAAAATCATATTATATTTTGAGGAGAAATGTAATACATTCTTCAAAAAGACTCAAAATAGATACATCTGGGGACCACCTAATATTTCAACTGGCATACACTATTTGTAAGAATGTTACAAAAGATCATCGTTTCATGTTTCATGTGTAGTAATATCATCTCAAAAACCCAAAATACAATACATAAAGTTCAACAATATACTTATCCTTTAGTAAACAAAATTGAGGAAACAACATAAAGGCTTAAGGACTTTGTAAAGAGAAAGACTTGGTTGAAACCCCAATCCTTGTCCTGTATTCATCTTCAATAACATGTTGAAGTGTACCTGGTAATCCTACTTTTGAAATATTTCCCTCGTGAACATTGATTTTCTATATATATTCTCAAAAGAAGTTGAAAGGACTCTCAAATGTGTGGCCAGGTTATGTAGCCCATCCCTTTGAATCTATTGTCATAAGGACCTGTTGGCTGGATTTTCTGACTAGGCCAACTTAAGGAGATTAAGCCCACACAAGTTGCTTAATGCAGCTTCTAGTGTGTTCGAAATGGCAAAATCTCACAGGTTATGGTCCTACTACCAACTGAATTTATCCTATTAAGGAGAACTTTAAAATTCAGTAAAATTTTATCCTAATTCTATTACTGTTTAAAATAAACCCTAGAGTTAGTTTCCTAAGTCTAAGTTATCTTAAAATGCTTTCTTAAGGAAAGTCTCAATTTTTAGGGTTTTGTTTTAAATATTTTAACTAAAAGACTATTTTAAAATTTTATCAAACTAATCTAATTCTATTTAACAACTGTTAAAATAAACTAAAAATAATAAAATAAACTTAGCTAAGGCTTAAAATAAACTAGCTATCCTATCTCAGCTGAGAGCAACTTGAAAAACTAAATTAATTATCAATTAATTTTTCAAATAAACAAAGAGATAGGCAATAACAATTTAAATGAAAATATTTAAGTCATTATCATAAAACCACTTTGTTGAATATGCACAACAACATAAAATTAAAATAGGTAACTACTTTTAATTTTTTGTGTGATGTTCTATTAATAAATATCTAATATTCAATACTAAATATTTGAATAAGAAGATGATATTTATTCATGAAAACATTGTAGAAAATACAAATGAAATCAAAAATAAATATGAAAGGTTTATATTACCAAATTTCAATTATCAATACAAGTATCAATTAACCAAACTCAATAATATTCTCAATCAAACATCAATATTGTGCAAACATAGTATAATTTTGGATAATAAATACAATCATAACACAGTATAATTGCATAAAAATATATGGTGAGAAAACAGTATATAGAAATATATATATATTAAGTTTTCAAAAGAGTAACAAGCAGTGATACTAGTTTGATAACTCTAGTCACAATCCTCCATGAAGATAAAACTTCTATAAAGAAATTAAAACCAGACACTGTAATTATATTTCTAATAAGTCTTTTCTTTCAATACTTCATCGACCCTCTCTACATCGAGCTTACTAGCTTATATAATAAGACAAGTAACTCCTTTCAGTTTCTATGTAACAAACATTCTAAAAACACCTCTTCAGTTTCTAACAACCACTATAATAAAGACAAAAAATTTATCCCTATTCGGTTGCATCGAATTTCTCCCAAGAAGGCACTTGGCAGATACTTTTATCCTATGAAACAAAAATGTCAATTAAATGACTGGCCTGTATTATCTTCTGCTCAAATGAATCGACCTATGATGTGGCTATCTTTAGTATCCAATTCTTCTAGAAGCGCCAATGAATGCCTACGATGAGCAAAAATAGACTTCATTCTTTACAGCATGTCAACAATATGTACACCTGCAACAAAATTTAATTTCTCATTAAAATCATGATAACAGAAAATAAAATAAAATAATTCAAATTATAAGCATAGCTGCAAAATCTACGATTTTGCAGGTGTTCTATTTAAAACATTTTATTACCTGTCAAAATTGAAATTAAAATAACTAAAAATAGACTAAGTCATTGCTATCTATAACTTGATTGCTTTCCTGGATTCTGACAACTTGGCCCTGAGTTTCAAGATCTTTTCTTCATGGACTCTTTCACCTTTCAGTAATTTCTCATTAGTTGCAGCTAACAATTTCTTCTCTACTTTGTATTTATCTTTCTTGGCTTTCATTTGTTTCCAATGGTCTACCCACATAAGCAATTCATTTTTTTTTTTTCTGTTGTAACTCTGTTTTCAATCTGTCATGAGCTTCTTCAATGTCTTTTAACCGATCAGCCTTATGTTGTTTCAAAAGATTGATCGACTGATTCGCTGTTTTTAAAGTCTCTGCTAGAGAATCTTCATCATTTAATGGTGAATCAGATCGAGCTTCATGTTCAGACTATGCCTATAATGGTGAATTGTCTTTCACGAGTCTTTTAGGAGATACCGTCACATCGTTGTGACTATTACTCTGTTCCTGTTCAAATTCATTGATTGGGGTTTCACAAGGAGGAGATTCATCCTTGTTATCACTATTATCTTCAACAACAATGGGTTCACTATTTTGTTCTATGGTTCTTGGAACTGAAAGACTAATCATGATCCTAGTAAGCCTTCGATTAAACATCTCAGATTTTTTCATGCTCGATTCAAGAGTTTTATTGTCACCTACCAGATTTTTCCCTTTTACCTCATGCTTCTTTTTCTCCTCCATTACCTTGGAATAAAAATCACCTGTTGATTTAGTAGAGTGCGTATAAACAACCATTTGACTTCCCTCTCCCACTTTGTTTTCTCTTTTGGTTTGTTTAGGAGGGTTCGAAGTATAAAATTTCTCATTTTCAACTATTAGACAGAGCTTATACAGCCCCTCATGATCAGTTATATGATCGGTCTCTTCTTTCACTTCTTCTTCACAAGGTCTTCTTCATTTTGCACGAGTCTTAGGTAAGTAGGTAGGCCAAAATTGGGTTAACCCGAACTCATTTTCTTTTAAGAATTCATCCCATGTTTTTCCTACTATAACTAACTGATACTGAACTAACATTTTGATCAGGCCGTGATGGAAAACACTTCGGTCTTGATTACCAATGGTACGCTAAACCATAACAGCCATTTTATGCAAACTATGAAGTAGAAAGTAGGGAAGATTTAATTTCAAACCCTTAAGAGCCATTAAAATTATTAGATGATATAATTGGACATTCGAAAACCGACCATCACAAGAGATGTACCTGGAAATGACTTCAAAAGGAGAACGCTATTGATTCCTCAAATATTTTACAGGAAAACTGAACTTAAGGTGTCCATCTTCCTTTGACAATGGAAGAAGAAACTGCTTAAACTTTTTCTTGTCAATTCGTGACCCTTTGAACCAACGTTCACTAGTCCAAGGCAACTTCATATCTTTCGCAATAAATTCTTCATCTATGACTAGTTGTAAATCACCTATCTGAGCAACATTTCCATCAAAAGACAATGCAAATCATCTGGTAACTTCCTCGTTGTGTCCACTGAAACCCCAAAAGAAGAGTTTCCAATTAATTTTCTCAAATAGGGCAAGAACTTCAAGGTCACATTCTAACATTTCTAGACCAGAAAGCTCAAAGAGACTCAAGGGAGCCATCTGTTCAACTATCAATTCTTTCTATGATAGAGGATTGAAAGGGGTTGTAAAGACTGAAGGAGTAGGGATACACGAATACACAGACATGTTATGAACCTTCACGCTATTCTAGAGGAGCTAATGAGTAACCCTAGACTGGTTCCTATGCGTTAGAACCTCACCATCAAACCACCGCAGGTATTCATCGCACAGATTAATGTGATCTGAAATCATTACGTGATATTCGAAATCAAATAAATTCATGAATGTAAAACAACTGTCAGATAGGATGGTGTTAATATGAACACATCTAACTAAGGTAATCATCACATATTAAAATCCTTTTGAACAAGTGTCATCAAACGAACAATTCGTATCTTACACGATAAACATGACTGTCAACATTAATAGTCAAGGATTAAACATGGAAGGCAATCGTGCTATTGAACTAGATGATGTGAAGTTGTCATTATAAGCAATGATGTCTTCCAGGGTTTTGTAAATCCAATCAAGTACCATGCTCAAATTTGGATAATAATTTAAATGCTCAAAACCATATTTATGCATGCAATCGATTCAAGGGGATAATAATATAGTTTTGAATGAACTCATAGAATCCAAATCATCATATGACCTATTGCAAAGTATGGTCGGATGGAAAATTTATTAAAGACTAAACACTAGATCAAAAATCAATTACTATGATTATAACACAATGGACATTCGAAATGATACATAAAAATACACTTTAGCTACTTTGGGAAACATATATACACTTTCCACAATTTGTAAAATGACATAGTATTAAAAGATAAAGTTTTATGTAAAAATATATTATTAGGGTTACAATAAAATATTTCAATTAATTCATCAACCCTAATCATATAAACTACAAAAAACTAATAATAATGAATACTTTGTCTAAAAGAAATTAATAAAACCAAATTGTAACAAGTTCAAAATGCATTTTCATTTTAGTCCAAAGAACTATTTTAGCAGACTATAATTTAAATATCTTGAATCAATATATAATCAAATGTATTGATAATAATAAAAATTGATTATATATATATATATATATATATATATATATATATATATAATTACAAGATTAATAGCTGCTAATTTATTAAATTTATGAAAGTGTTTCCTAAATTTCTAATATAACCCTTCACTCTTCTTAGATTGAGAGTACCTTCAGAATCAAAGATTCTGAAGGCACTCTTATATAATTTTTTGTGATAAATCATGGAAGAGAACTGATCATTTTATTCAGCAAAGAATAAAAAAATGAGAGGGTTGTTGCCTACCAACAGGACCATAGACATCGACCAACTGAAGTGTCTTATCTAGCTCAAAACTTACAGATACCAACAAAAATATTTAGACTTTCATTTAATGTTGGGAAATAGAATATTCTTCTTCTATAGATAATATGTTGACCAAAGGAAATGTTATGGATATTGTGGCATACAACTCAATCATCAACACCTTTCGCAAAGCATGTTAATTAGAAATATCCATCTAAAAATAAGTGTTTACTATAATGACACATTTTTCATGAAATTCATATTCACTCACCTTTTGCATAAGAGTTACATCACTGAGTTCTTTGTCGTAATGAAGTTTTTTCTCCTGGCATCTTCAACAAGCATAAGCAGAAAGTTTAGTACAAACTCAGTAAGAGGCTAAAATGAGGTAAAGTGGCCCATGTATGGAATACAAAACAAATTAACAAAATAAAAATAGTTATGAGAATTAGGAATATGTTTTCGATACTTATAATTTATTGGTACAACTTACCTTGATTTGTGGAGCTCGAAACTATCTACTTTTTATTTACCTTTCAAAACATCTTTCAACATACTACAAATATTTTCTTGTTGCAATAATTTCATGTTAGAACCCATCAAATAAATATTTTCTTGTTTGTGAAAATAACAAAATGAAGCTAAAAAAATACAGTTTTAGTAGTTTGGCTCAATGAATAAAAGAAACATTATTTATGAACATTTTACATTTGATGAACATTTTTAATTTAACAATGTAAATTATGATAGCATTCAAGTAAAATAATTGGTAATAAGAGATCACCTGAGGAAACATGGAGAACCACAAAACAAAGTATATAAGGCCATCGATCACATCAAAACATCAATTTGGCATCTGAAATATCAAAATGATTACCGAGGCTATATGTAACAAGTTTCAATGGATGAGTGAAATAGCAATAGTAAAATTTAAACACTACAATTATAGAAATAACTGTGGGAAATGTATAATTTCTTACCATTCATTGACCTCCTCTCTGTTTTGAGAATAATTTAATATTTTATACTCAACAGGTCCAACCAAGTGAAGGTGGAATCTCTTATGCCCCCCCCCCCCCACATCACTCTCAATTCCCCAAACCTAATGCATCTACTTGCAAAAAAGAAAATAGTGCAAATTCATTCATTCAATAGCCAAAAAACCAATCATTCATTCAATAGCCAAAAAAACCATTCATTCATTCAATAGCCAAAAAAACCATTCATTAAACAATTCATTCATTAAATAGCCGATTATAAAAAATAATTACTCAAAATTTATTTAGTCACTTCTTTTTTAGTTTTCTTCTCTTTACAAAATGAACAAGAAGCACATCTTCTGGAATTTTTCATTCGGTTCCTGGAGCTTCATCAACGTGTTCTAATGTCTCCCTCGTAGACTGCTCGCCATGTGGATATTGCGTAAAGGGGTTCGGAATTGATGCAATAATGTGAAAATGTTGCATTAATTTTTTTTTTTTTTATAATTACAAGTATTTCATTTAAAAAAACATTGCAAAGGTGTTTTTTAACTGGTGTGGACACTTCATGTTCTTCATTTTCTTTTCCAGGCTCAACCTGTACAATGTGACCATCTACATGCTCTACAGTTCAAAATATGGACAAGTACAATTAATGTTCACCATTTGCAATTATCTATACAAAACTGTAGCATATGTATAAATTCATTACCAGGAATCGAAGCATGATCTTTGACGGGTTTTTGCCCATCATCGACATTAAGGAGATCATTGCTTTCCTACTCAAAACAAAATAAATATTTTATGTTAATTGTTTATAATGAATAGATTGCATGAAAACGAATAAATTTTCATTAAACTATATAGATTTTATAAACATGTGCACCAGATGGATCACTAGAAGATCGTGTATTCCTAGACAAGCTTTCTAAACGTTCAACAACAGATTCAAAGTTGTGTTGGAAGCCAAGCTTCAAGTCTTTCTAAGTGTGAACTTCTTTGAATTGGTGGGCATGCATATTTGCATAACATCATTAATTTTACATTTTGTGCCGAATTAAAACAAAAATAATTTTCAATTTAATATTTGGATGCATTATCGGGTTTTCAATACTTACAATTTGTGGCACAAAATTCGAATAACCACTAGGACCAAGCTTGTGTTATCCAATTTTTCCAGTCTTTCATTTGTGGCCTTTGATGTATATGGAAGCCTAAGCAAATGTTGAATAAAGTTAGATGTTCCAAATTCGATATAAAAAATAATAATAATAAGGATTAGAATTACATTGTGGAAAGTATTGCATACCTCCCTGTGCAAGGTCATATATTTCCTGTTTTTCTCAGAGCCCTCTCTTTTCCATCTTCCACTAGGTATTTCCACTCCCTTGATGGAATCATCGAAGGATGCTCATACCTATGGTTCCTTTCTAGGTGAACCCTATATTGGTATCGTACAATCTTCATATGTTTTCCATCCTTCTTTAGGACCTTTGTTGTATTGAAGGTATCATTGTCGAAAAGGCCAACCAACCGATTAGTCAGCTCATCCTTTAACTTTTTAATTTTTTGTACCACCTTGTGTAGATGGTGGGCCCGAAGATCTCCAAGGTCAAATCATTTATATTTTTACAAAAAACATCATTTACTGCAAAATAATCACACTATCATTAGTTTAAAAAAATAATTGTTGGTATATTACAATCAAATTATAAAAACTAAATTGAACAATGTATAATTACCTGGGATATTCTCTATCTTTATTAGAATGAGTTGCTCGCTCACCAAAAATGTTTTCTCTATTGAACCTGTGCTAGTGACACGAGAAGATCCAGGAAATGATTCTTTATCATCAGCATTACTAGTAGGCTCTACATCCACCCCTTCATTTACACGATCTAGTGTGTGTCAGTCAGCAACGCCTGCACTATCTATTAGCCTTGGGGGTGTCACGGAACATGTTGTGAACTATTCAATCGAAAAAAATGGTGCAGTACGTGATGTACGTGGATTCATTTTCTCACTAGTACCAACACCGCATTCACCACTAGTGTGTGGTCACAAGAAATCCTGTAAATACAAACCATTCAATTATAAGTTCATTATCATATAAAAGTAAAAATTATAAAGTTCTAAATGAATTGATATTATGATTCAATATTCTGCAACTTACTTTCATGGCCTAAGATCTATTTACCAATGCTTCAACCTTGGATTTAATCTCATCTGTCTGTGGAATAATGAATAGCATACGAAGGATATCTGCATTAAGTTTTTTCAAGGTCTTCTCTATAACCTTAACTAAGTCTAGAGAAGAAACAATGTCAGCATCATTCAACAACTCATTCACATCAAAATCTATGGATTGTTGTGATGTTTTTTCGTAAACCGAATCATTGGTCCGCAACAAAAATATATAAAACATTACTTACATGTTAAATATATAGTATGAGGAAAAACCAATATTAACAAAACATATTTATCATGATATATTCCTAGAATTACATCTAAGTTTAACTGATGTTTGAATGATGAGGTGGTATGATCAACAGCTGGGGACTTTCCCCGATCATCCACCTTCAAAAAAAGAAGTATACAACATTATCATAATGAAAGAAATTATACAAATGAAAAAATACATAACAAAAAAACAGTATGCTACATTTTATATATGTGTACAATTTGAAGTATTTAAATTGTAGAATTACATTCAAGTTTACCTATTTCCTCGAGGTTGTTGGCATCTGATCAACAGCCGGGTGGCTTCCCCGATAAACACTTTGCATCATATATATATATATATATATATATATATATATAAACCAAACGAATATACTCTTGAAAACACATAACAACATAACTATTTGTACATATTAAATTTGTACAATGGCATCGATGTATACATGCCGCCTCGAGGCAGGTCTGGTAACATTTACTATGAGGGGGGTGTCCCTCATAGAACCCTGCATCAAAAACATAAAAAAAATACCTGCGAAACCAAAATACTCACTAAAACAATATAATAACATAACATTTTGACGTACTTATACTTGTACTATTACAAAGATGTATACTTGTTGCCTCGAGGATGGTGTACTCCTCTGACCTGTTGGTGGGGTGATGTGCCCCCAATCACCTCCCTGTGAATTAAACATAGAAAATCTAATCAAAATTATAACACTCTACTAACGAAAAAATCCTAAATATGTTAAAATAATTAATAAAAGTATGGGTAAATTATTGGATGTACCACATCCATAGTAACCATGTTTGTATCTACTTGATTCAAATTGTAAATAATAACCATCTCCTCCCCTGCAGCTATTGATTTAATGGCACATATAAATACACAATTTCTACCACGCCCCTCAAATATGCAGTTGGGTTGCTTAAGTGTAGACCCTGGTTGTGTACTGTTTATAAACCCCACAATATTCCCAGTTGACTTTGGTCTTCCATCAATGTACAACGTTGCTCCTTTATTTTTATCTTTGTCTTTCAGTTGTAAATAATTTTCCGACAACCCATATCTACACATACTTCATGTATATTGGACCAGGTGCATCCAATCTTTGTAGTTGTAAGAGGTTCCAACATACTCCATCAATTTTGTATATCTTTCATAACCGACATTTATGCCATCCATGCAAAACAACCCCAATCCATGTAATGACGACAGTGCAATTCTATGTATCCTCTCTTTCACACAAAAATATGTGTTGCGTTGAGGAAGATACCTAGGTATGCATTGTTTCACTATATGTTTGTACCTTAAGGGAACCTCGATGTCGCCTATTGTCTCATCATCATAGGAACATGACCCCCCTCCTGCAATAAAAATTTCTATGTGTTTATTGAATTTTCTTCTGATCTTCTGGAATCTAGTTGATCTATCCCTTGTATACCTATTTGATGTCTCACTTTCGTTTGGCCTTCCTAAACTCCCCTCGCTCAAGGAAGACAGGTCTGAAAAATACCTGTTTGGTTCTACCTGCACCATGGCCGGAAAAAACTTGGCAAATAAGAGAAAAATACCATCATGTTAAAAAAACCTCCAACCAATACAATTTTAAGCAATAAAATGATGCACAAGCCAAGATGGATAAATTTTTGTAACTTTTTGTAATGCACAAGATAACATTTTGTAACTTTTTTTCAGAAGAAAAATAGGTGTTCCCTTATATTCAATAGTGAATCAATGGTAACTTGTATATAGTCCTGCCAATTAGTCTTTCCAGACATGAGTGGAGATAAGTATCAAAATCTTTCCCGAGGGGAGAGACAGAACCCACAATCCCAAGATGAATGAAGTAGCAATACCACTGGGAGAACATAAGGAACCCAAACAACTTATCCAAGGAGGCATCGAGGTTGGAGAAAACACACCCTTGGGGGATAAAAACAAAATCTATATCCCCAGCTAAAAAAAGAAATATGTCGATCTATGCCATACTCGAAAGAACCAAAAAAGAGTATGCCACATAAATAAAAAAATCTTTAAAAAGAGTTGTATCATGCCGTCCTCAATGATTTATCCTTCTAAAAGTTTTGAGAAGGAGAGGAGGCCATCCTTCATATTTAGTGATTCCTTGGATAAACGGTGTGTAATCATATTGTGCTCCCTGTAGACATGCCTAAATTCATATAACCCATGAATTGAAGCGTCGGTAGTGTATCATATATGTCATATTTAATGGATATCTGATGACAAATTTCACTACATAGATGTCGTAAATCCAACGAAGTTTCCTTCATAGAGGTCAGATAACCCACGAAATGGTATCATTATCTTGAGGAATTATAAGCATGGCTTAACATTGACACCACTTCCTACTATCTGCTAACTTGGTACACTCAACTAATACATCAGCTTAGTGTAGTTATACTAATACTAAGTATCTAAAATGTAGTTATAGTATTGCTGGGTGTTAGTGCCAAGGTACTATACTTTACTTAGAGGTTGGTTTAGTCCTTAGTAATACTCTATTCCTAGACTTCAAAGTTCTGACATAAAACCATATCTCCCTTGGTAAAGGTTTAAGCCAAGACCTTTTGTTACACACCCTAACTACGTAACTATGGTACTACTGCATGTACTCAAATTATTGAGATTCCTTTCATCTAGGCTTGCTAAATCTACCATACATATGGTGACAAGCTCTTCATTATGTATAGCATCATGTAGTGCAATGCTAAGTGATGGGACTAAGACCTATTAGGGAAAAATAGCTTTATCTCTATATACCAATGAGTAGGTCATCATGGAGATATGTAATCTCCACTAAGTGGGACCTTTTAAATTATAATGAAATTTTTGTAAGCCCATAGTGTAGGATATAGCTTGGTGTGCAAACGGTCACCTGAAGCATTTATGATGTGTTTAAGGATGGATAGTAATGTGCTATTTATGGCTTCAACCTACCCATTCTCTGTATATAGTAGGGTGTGGAAAACTTATGGTTGATGTTATACTTAGCTATGAGTCTCTTTATTTATGTAGATATGATCTAGCTTCCATTGTCAAACACTAAGGTATAATGGACTATCAAATGATATATAATTTGGTTTCTAATGAATTTCGCAATAACATGCCCTATGAAAAAACTAAGGGGCAAGGCCTTTACCCATTTGGTTCAATAGTTAATTATGATGATGATGAACTTGTGTCCATGATAAAGGTTACATGTATAGCTTTGATGAGGCCTAAACCCCACAATAAGAATGGTCAAGGGGATTTGATTGAGATTAAGTCATGGGACGATATATGGGTAAACTCATATAATGCTAGTATACTTTGCATTTGTTAACATTTTTTTTTACATTTTTTTAATAGTGGCTAGTAGTAGTCCATGTACAAGATCTTAGTTAAGGTGGCATGTGACCAAAAGTGGCCCCCATATGTCCACTATGTGCTTCTTACAAGATAGAGTAAACCTTGGGATATTTTATGTTGCAAAAGATCAAACCATTAAAGATTTAATTTTTATTAAATCATGCTAGCATTATAGGAAGTCAAATGGGCATGTAAAATAAACTTAATTCATCCCAGTATTGCAACCAAATATTTCTGCACATTGATCCTTATATTTGGTTTGTTTTAGTAGTGTTTGGAGAATGATAATGACACCTAGCAGTCACAAATCATCCCTAATATAGATCTGGACAACACTGAGTTCATTTTGGAAAAATGTGTGGAAAAAAATGAGCAATGGAAATGAAACCTAAGCAGTGAATATAATAGTTTCCTATGCCATATTCTATTGATTACACCTACATCATATCAACATGAGATGAGGAAGGTTTTCAGCACATGTGGGTTCCCATTGTCACTTGGATCAGACCATCCAAATTTGGAATCATTATCTACTACTATACTATTGAGATGTTCCATTTGGCATCCACCTTTAAGAATTCTTAAGGCATGCCATCATTGCTAAACTCTATTTTCACAAGGTTGATCTACCCTTAGAGGATTGTGAGGTCACTTGCAACCTTGAAGTGTGATCTGGATTGTTTCTTTGAGAAGAAAGGGAGGAAATTATCATATTGTATGAGATATAATCCACCTTGCAGTAGTGATCACAGTCTCTTGAGCATGTAATATTGGCTATAGATACCCTATTCATTAACTTGAACACATTATATTCACGCTGACCACCTTCTAAGAGAGGTCCATGTCTTTATCACAGTTAATTTAAGGGCTATACCAAGATATCTAACAACAACACTAGGATGAACAAAATTACAAATGGTTGGAATCCAAGCAAGTGGCTCAGCAAAAACAACCAACCAGAAGTAAGTCTTGTGAACAATAAACCCAAATATTTCAAATAAAATTTTGTCAAACAATATCTAGTAGTCAAAATAGACTCCTGCACAATGATCATTGACAAAAGAGATTCATATACAAAATCATTATTCACCATATCCTCAACCCTTGGAAAGGAAGCACCTCTAAGATGACCCTACAAGTGAGTTGACACCAACAGATAACTTGGGGCATCGATAGTCAACAAATCCACCACCTTATAGATCCTGACAAAAAAAAAAAAGTGGTAAGAGACTCTGGTGACATCAATACATATCTTTCAAGACATCCACCTATTACTTGAAGGAATCCTAACTTAAAAAATATAGAGGGAGGTTCAGAATCCATTCCAAACTGTAATAGTGCATAAGACGTTTGAGAATGGATTGAATGTTAAGTGTGAAGGCCCTGTTTGGAGCATTTCATCTCTACCATCGACTAGAGAAAAGTTCACATTGAAAAAACTTGTACAGTGATGAATAATAGTGCCCCCTATACAAAGGGATTTCAAGAGTTTATTATCTAAACAGATAGTGTAAGTGTATATGTGTGGAAAACATAATAGCAAGGCAGGGGAGTGTTGCTCTTACTCTCAAAAACACACACAAATCTCTAACTTCAAAAATTTTCACCTATAGGACTATTGCAAATGAATATTTAGCTAACAATAATCTACAAGACTATTGCAGTTGAGTTACAGCTGACTATTCAGCTAACAATAATCTACATGACAGTTGCAGTTGTCTGTTTAGCTAACAGTAATCTACAGGACAGTTGTAGTTGAGTTGTAGCTGACTGTTTAGCTAAAGTAATCTACAGGACAGTTGCAACTAAGTTGCAGCTGACTTCTTAGATTCATTTTGATGACCCCTAAATTGTCGAAAGGAAGGAGAGTGTTACTCTTACTCTCAGCAACACACAAAAATCTATAACTTCAGAATTTTCACCTACAGGACTGCTGCAGCTGAGTTGCAGCTATCTTTTTAGCTAAGAGTAATCTATAGGATAGTTACAGCTAAGTTGTAGCTAACTATTTAGCAAACAGTAATCTCCAGGACAGTTGCAGTTGAGTTGTAGCTGACTGTTTAGCTAACATTAATTTACATGACAGTTGCATCTGAGTTGTAGCTGACTATTTAGCTTCATTTTGATGACCCCTGCATTCATAAAATTAAAATTGTACATTGTTTGAACAATAAAACACATTTAAAGTGATTAGAAGCATTATACGCTCCTTTATTTGACATAAGGAACAGTGTAACCAGTTCATATGCTTCTCTATGGTCACGTGCATAGTACTATATTAACTAGTTCATAAAATTAAATGCAATTGAAGTGAAACTTAAAAATACAAACCACAAACATGGGTTAACACTGGGGCATCATGTATTTTCCATTCAAGCATTACATGGAATTGAAAGTTCCTTTGTCGTATTGGTCTATATATTTCATACATATTGATTCAATTCCATAACCTTAGTAGCTCATTTATAAGAGGTTCGATTTATACATTCATATATTTAACTTGGTACTTACCTGATTGATTTGAACATATAAAATATATAATTATGATTACCATTTAGATATATAAACCATGCACAAGAGGAAAATAATATATATATATATATATGACATTAGGAAACCAAATATGACAAATGAGATGCCACACTGCTACATTAAAAATAAAACAGATGTAGACACAATATACCTGGAATAATCATCGACAACATTATGTGTTCCCTCTTTATTGACAACCATGAAGGAATGTTATTGTTGATTAAAAAATAGGCCACACCATGTAAATGGATCTCATATCTGCAAATGGATTGACGCCATCTGCTACCAAAGAAATCCTAAGATTACAGGGTTCTTCTTTAAAGTGAGACCATGTTTCTTCCATATCTCTACATTGCAGAACCTCTGCAGGCATTCGAATAACTTCATCTTGAATTATGTTCCTTGCATGGTAATTGTTGCTAGGGTTTTACCCCTAGCTTGTACGAATGAGTACCTACTAAGGACAATGGATTCGTTAGTAGCAGTTCAATGATATGTGAATTAAAAGCTATAACTGAAATAAAAAACTAAATCTAAACAAGTTCATTAAGCAAAACAGTAAAAAGTAAATAGTAATTTTGTATTGATCTAACCTCCAATGTGAAGGTCGATGAAGCCCTTTGCGGTGATCCGAGTCGGTGGCTTCGAGCTTCAAGCTGCTTCTTCTCTTTCTCCGATGGTGGAAATGGGCCAAAAGGGGCTCTCAATGGTGAAAGTAGCTCAATGGTGAGCTAGGATTTCACGAGCAATTTTGGCAGAGGCAGGATACTTGTGATTGTGGATATGAAATAAGGGGTCTCCATCACTTATTTATAGTTGGAAACCATGCGGTTTTAGGGTTAGGGTTTCAACTGTTTAGGGTTTTTTCCTCATTTTCCTCATTATTTTATATTTTTTCTTCCTTTTTGGAGCTTTTTGCTTTTTTGGAGGAATTTTGGATATTTTTAGAGGACAAGAGGGTTTTATGGCCTTTTGGAGGCATTTTAAGCCTTTTGGAGGCTTTTTACATGGTTTTATGGGTTTTTGATGGAAATATGGTGGGAAAATGGACAAATGAGCCATGTAATGGGGTAGATGTGGTAGTGAACCCTTTTTGGGTGTTAACAGATTGCCCCCTAATGTGCGAGGGCAGGAGCTCATCGTATGGCCGATGAACATCATAAGTCATATTCATTTTTTCTGGGGTATGGAGAAGAGAAGGAATCAACTGGAGCCCGGAACAACGATCTCGAACCAACTGCAAGGACTGAAAAGTACATAGCCTCAATAATGGATGAGGGATCATTTGATAATCTGGACGAGGCGGGCATTCCCATGCTCATATCAAGATACATAAAAGTAACTGTGAGGCCCAAAAAGAGGGACCTGTAGGATACATAGCAATCCACTGTGTATATCATAAGGGTCCAGAAGGGACACAAATCTGGAACATATTGCTGGGCTGACCATGTCTGAGCTGAACAACTGATGCACTGGAATGACCGCAGTGCTACGGAATGTGGTTCCAAAGGAACTAATGAGCTACTGGATCAAAATGACCACGGTCATACTTGCAATGGTACACTGATCTGGAACTGAACTGGGTACTCAAAGAAGCATGAAACTGGATGGCTTCCGAATATAATCTCCAACGCAGCCCGGACATCCACGGGAACATATCACTGAGCGTTCCAAAGTGACTCACCAATGTGCTAGAGTCAAGGGAAATCCGGGGTCTTCGACACATAATGGAAAGGACATACATCCTGCGCGATTCTCAACGATGCGATTAAGGTGCTGAAGTCGAGCATGTGAGAAACAACTATTCGGAGAGGCAATGATGACTCCTCCCAAAATGGTCCGTAGGCACTCACCACAGATGGTGATGGGTCCAAGGCACAGGGGCCTCTGGGTCTATCCTCTGGAATAGAGGGGTTGTCGTCGACAGAGGGAGACCTGCAACTATCAAGGCAATGATGTTTCCTTGACAGGAGCGCGAGGTGAAAAACCGAACTATGATAGTACTGATGGCAGGAGTGATAAACTGGGGGGAATCACTGGGCAAGTAGAGTGGGTGGACTCAAACTTCCTTTGTTCAGAGTATGATGGCGGGGATGATAGGGTAGCATATGAGACTGACTGGTGGTAAAGGGATCATATCGCTATAGCATCTGAGGGTGAATGGGCTGAGGGAGGCTCAAGCTATGGTAAAATGGTAGGAGATTGCAGAATACTCTGAACAAAGGCGACCTGATTGGAGGTGCTGCCGAGAGGATTAATCATAGCGCTAAGAGGCGCGGGGGGACTTCTTCATGGGTTAGGGACCTAGAAGAAGTGTGGATATAAAATGGTACTATCATGTGGATTTTACGAGCCCAGGACAGTTCATGCTCGTGGTTGCTTTCAATTTTAAGGAGTCTGAAAGCAAATAAGAAGACTCTGAAGTAATGGAATGATACTGTCGTGTGGATTTTACGAGCCCACGACAGTACATGCTCGTGGTGGCTTTCAATTTTAAGGAGTCTGAAAGCAAATACGAAGACTCTGAAATGATGGAATGGTACTGTCGTGTGGATTTTACGAGCCCATGACAGTTCATGCTCGTGGTTGCTTTCAATTTTAAGGAGTCTGAAAGCAAATAAGAAGACTCTGAATTAATGGCCAGGCAAGGAGGAAGTGTTCAATCAAGGAATATTTATGATGACCAGGACTGAGGGTGGGGGGGAACACTGGTGGGCCTCCTTGCGGGGTGAATGAATGGTGGCAAAATAATGAAACATTTGCAGTATGACAGGAGTGGATGGCTCATGTAAAAATTGTGAAATAATCTGATGACGGCCGATGTGGCGCGCAAATTGATGCGGCAAGGTGTAGGGATGCACTGTTGAAATTATACCAAGTGAGAGGGTACGAGCTCGGAAAAATGAATCCGGCGTTTCAAAAAGTGTTAAAAACGGAGAGCGGCCGAAGTGGCGCGCAAACCGAGGTGACTATTGGTATCGAAAAAATGGGAAAAAATGGTGTAGCGAAAAATAATGCAACGAGGTGACCATTGTGATGGTTTCGTTGTGCTGATTCCAATGGTGGAAACGGTTCTGAAAACGGACTCCGTTTGGTTTCAGAATGGCCAAAGAAGAGAAAAGTCAACGGACTATAAATAGTAAGTGGGCCCAACATGACATGTGTCATTTGACTAGTGGTTGTTGACTCGTGATCGCAGTGG
>LPNX010987514.1:28870-159821 GCA_001517045.1 Pseudotsuga menziesii
TCATGCAAAATAATCTGAATAAACAATGCTGAAATTTGTAAAAAATTTGTAAAGCGGGACAAAAGTACAGGTAGAACAGATGGTTGTGCAGGTGCAGAAGATATGGCAGCAAGGGGGCTGGGTTCAAAAGCAGGAACAAGTGCAAAAGTCAGATCGAATCGGCGGTCGGGCCGCGGGTTTGGACGAAACAGGCGCGCTCAGGTTGCGGGTTTTTGGATAAAAGACGCGTGCAGACCGCGGGTTTGGAAGAAACAGGCGCGCTCAGGTCGCGGGTTTCTGGAAAAAATACGTGGGCGGACCGCGGGTTTAAATGAAACAGGTGCGCTCAGGGCGTGGGTTTCTGGAAAAAAGACGCGGGCGGGTTTGGATGGAACAGGCGCACTCAGGTCGTGGGTTTCTGGAGAACAGATGCAGGCGGACCGCAGGTTTGGAAGAAACAGGCGCGCTCAGGGCGCGGGTTTCTGGAGAACAGATGCAGGCGGACCGCAGGTTTGGAAGAAACAGGCGCGCTCAGGGCGCGGGTTTCTGGAAAAAAGACGCAGGCGGACCGCGAGTTTGGATGGAACAGGCACGCTCAGGTCACGGGTTTTCTGAGAACAGACGTGGGCGGACCGCGGGTTTGGAAGAAACAGGCGCGCTCAGGTCGCGGGTTTTCTGAGAACAGATGCGGGCGGACTGCGGGTTTGGAAGAAACAGGCGCGCTCAGGTCGCGGGTTAAAGCTGGAAAGGCGCGGTCGGGTCGCAGCTAAGGGCTGGAAAGACGCGGTCGAAACATGACTGTGTAACAAAAAACGGCGATTTACGTCGACCGTAAACGACAGCCGAAAGGACAAAACGGAAAATAAAATAAATTAAAAAACCAGCAGAGTCACCAAAACTGTTGCTAGGGTTTTACCCCTAACTTGTACGAATGAGTACCTACTAAGGACAATGGATTCCTTAGTAGCAGTTCAATGATATGTGAATTAAAAGCTATAACTGAAATAAAAACTAAATATAAACAAGTTCATTAAGCAAAACAGTAAAAAGTAAATAGTAATTTTGTATTGATCTGACCTCCAATGTGAAGGTCGGTGAAGCCCTTTGCGGTGATCCGAGTCGGTGGCTCCGAGCTTCAAGCTGCTTCTTCTCTTTCTCTGATGGTGGAAATGGGCCAAAAGGGGCTCTCAATGGTGAAAGTAGCTCAATGGTGAGCTAGGATTTCATGAGCAATTTTGGCAGAGGCAGGATACTTGTGATTGTGGATATGAAATAAGGGGTCTCCATCACTTATTTATAGTTGGAAACCATGCGGTTTTAGGGTTAGGGTTTCAGCTGTTTAGGGTTTTTTCCTCATTTTCCTCATTATTTTATATTTTTTCTTCCTTTTTGGAGCTTTTTGCTTTTTTGGAGGAATTTTGGATATTTTTAGAGGACAAGAGGGTTTTATGGCCTTTTGGAGGCATTTTAAGCCTTTTGGAGGCTTTTTACATGGTTTTATGGGTTTTTGATGGAAATATGGTGGGAAAATGGACAAATGAGCCATGTAATGGGGTAGATGAGGTAGTGAACCCTTTTTGGGTGTTAATAGTAATCCATAAATTACGCTATGTTTTTGCACCTGAATAGTTGTTTCAAACGTGGAATAATGGGAATATAACGAAGAACCTTGTGAGGCACCATTTTTGTTACTTGATCTGTTTGATATCTACTTATATGACATTCTGGAAATTCTATTGCAAATTAATATTGATTATAATATATAACATTGTCATCGAGGCATGCATGAATTGCATCATAATTCAATCCAATTTCTTTCATGATGGTAGATAAATCTCGATATGTGCATGGTAAAATATTTGATGGTGGTAACAAAAATTCAGTTATCAAGCTACATCAAATTAAAATAAAAATCGATTTAATATAATATATACGTAATATTAATGAAACACATTTCATCTGTATTAATTTGAATTATGAATTAACAATAAAATTATTAGACGAACAAAGATAACCTTTATCACGACCATATATATGTGATGGATTATTTTACATACCTTAACATCTGTGTGATTGATATGTGTGAAAGACCATTCATAACCTTCAAGTTCATTATCAACAATATAGTGGAGAAAATATGTTTGTTGGAGACTTCATAAAGGGGTCTGTATGCCTTCTCAAGAAGAGGTTATCGTGAACATCATCAAATTCGTCAATATTTCCATGATCATCGTCATTGTTGTAATCTCACAAATCACATAAGGTTACCAATACATACATACATAACAGAGACAAGAGATAAGAACAAGTAGATGAATTAACAGATTATATTAACATGAATGGGTCCATACAATACAGAGAACTGAACTGAGTTCTCATCTGGCTCAACAGCCTAATATATATGATTACAAAATAGTTACAAAATAACTACCTGTCAATTCGGTGAACTGACATGACCTTAGGTGGCCGACTTAATCTCTAGTTTAGTCAGCCGACCGACTTAGTCGGCTGATCGACTAAGTCGACTATCATTCAAGTTGACTTACCGACTTGCTCCTCCAACATCTCCCCCACAAAAAAAATGTTTCTTTGTCCCGAAGAAACAAGGAGGTACAAAACTCTGCTGGTCTTAGTAGTCATTATGATGTGCTTGGTATTCATGGGCTGTGAAGTCTAATGGTCGGTATTTTCTGTACACAGACTTTGACAATTGTTGGGGCTGTCACTGCTAGGTGATGTTGGAAATCTGTCCAACTTTGCAATATTTTCTGGATGTCGATTGTGAGTGTAGTCAGACTTGATAAGATCGACTTCTTATCTGAAATGGAGATTTCAACTATTTTCTCCATGTCATGACCCATAAACTGGTCCTTCTCCTCTACAGTCTCTATAAGTCATTTCATGTGTGGGCAGATGATGTCGACTTTTTCCAGATTGGAAATCACTTGATGCACCCACTGATGTGCTTCCCTCTCAAGTTTCTGCAGCTTGGCTATCTCAAGCACTATTTGTTCTTCTATTGTGTTTCTGAGTGCTTCATCAGTGGTTTTCCTCTTTTCAAGTGTTTGGATCTCCTGTCAGGTCTTCCTGGTTTGTTGATAGAATTGCCTGTAGTAAGCAGGCTAGTCTCGCAGTATTTCTTCTATGATAACATACTCCTCCATGTGATATTGTAACACTTTGTGGGCTTTAGAAAAGGTGGTGTGCTACGCCATCAACAGTCGGATGGTTTCTTCTTTCTGCTCCTCCTTTGTTTCCTGAATCTATGCTTGGAGTGTCGACATCATGCTTTCGAATAACTGATAAGCTCCTTTGAGCGGTTTGTTAGTGTCGACCTCTACTGGTCCTGGCATTACTGATTGTGCAAGGTTTTTGCATTTGTTGAGGAACTTGACCTGTTCTTCGTCCTTGTTGTCAAGTTCCTTACGTCTCTGCTAGATCCTTGTCTTTGCTTCAACTGCGAGGATTTTCAGGAGTTGTCCTAGCTCTGCATCGATCAGTGTAGTTACATATTTTAATTTGATATGGACCTTTGATGGCTATCCATGATGCTCCTTCTTTTGTTTCTCCTTCTTCTTCTTATGCTTTTCGATTTCTATTTGTGTCGGCACATGTGTACCTGCAAACGTCGAGTCGACATTTTCAGTTTGTGGTATAGCGGTGGTTGATGGTTTCTCTATTTAGGGTGGGGGGATGACTGTTGCTTCTGGTTGTTCGGATGCAGGTGGTCCAGAAGTGGATGCGGTTGGTGTTGCTGGATGAGGTGGGGTTGGTTCTGGTACAACTGTTTGGATCAGGGGTTCTGAGTTGGGGGATGGTGGTGGTGATGATGGGGTTGGGGAATGGTCGGGTGTGATTATGTTGGTGGAATTGTGGATGAGTGGTGGGTTGTCGGTCTAAGAGGTTGAATCCAAGTCGGAGAAGAATTGGTTGATTTCTCGATTTATGTCTTCGATATTTTATTCTTCTCCTCCTCCGGTCAGATCAGTGGCTGGTAGGTTGGTCTAGGGTATAGTCGGGGTGATAGTCACGGTCCAACATGCTGTAACTCTAGCTTCCTTGTCATGATTTCTCTCGAAAGTTGAAGTGATTGTTGCAAAGGTTCATGACTGGAGTTCGTGACTCGGTTGGTATCCACCGACTTCAAAGAGAGGTGATTTTGTGGAGAGATTCTTTACCGATGTGAATATCTCAGGAAGTTTCTCAATAAATTCCTACAGATCTCTGTCCTTGTCGAACTTTGCCTTCACAACTTTCGACATAGCACTTTTGCACAAGTCTAGTGGGCTTACTGAAAGTTGTTCTGGTATTTTCCTCTCTGTTACTTTTGTCGGGGATGGAGGTGGAGGGGTAGACACAAGATCTATGACATTTTTAGGTGTCGACATGTGGGTGATCTTGGATTTCTTTAGTCGACCTGGTAGTGCTCATGCCTCGACAAATATTTGGAACTGGGTTTCCACCGGCACTTTATTTGCTGTGGAATCTTCTATTATGTCGATAGACGTAGCTCCTAGTTCCTCCTCATCGTCTGATGAATCTGCAATTATAAGCTTGCACTTACCTTTTCCTTGTTGTCGTTGTTGTGTTCTTATCCTCTTTCTTGCAGCTGCTATCTCTTTCGACAATTTTCTTATAATGTCTTTTGTGATAGCATATTCTGGTTTTTCTACGTATGTCTCTCCCCTTGGCTCTTGGGTTGGGATGAGACTTTCTGCAGCCGGAGTGATTACCTACTGCTCTGCCTGTGTTTCTTCTATCTATGGTTCTGTCCTCTATGCTGTCGAAGGTTTGATGATGATTTGAATTCGGCCAATGTGTTCGACCGGTGTCTCCTCCGACACAAAGGTACTGATGTAGAGGTTCAGCTCATAATCCTCTTCTTTCTCTTGGTCTGTTAATGGCTCCTCGATTGAGAAGTCAATTTCCTTGGCCTTCGCTGGGATTTGCATTTTTGTCCCAGCTTGTCGAGACAGCTCCTGAAATATCTGTTCGATCGACAGATAATAATCAAGTGCCTTTACATGTACCACATCGAAGTATGGTTGAGCTCTAGCTGGATGTGGGACTTTTTCAGTAGACTTCGTCGGATGTTTTGAGGCATCCTCCATCTAGTCGTACATATTTTTAGCTATTGGAGCCAGTTCTCCAACAACACTTTTTTGTCTTCAATTTCCTTCAAGGTTCCTTTTTGGGAGAATGGTTTGAATCTCCACATGTGGAACTTTGTCGGTTCTTGAAAAATTTGGTTTCCTTCCGAGAAAATATGGTACATGACTATCCATAGTATGAGGGATGGGAACCTGATGATTCCTCCCGTCTCTTGGCATCTTTCACAGATGATCTTGACCATGTCGGTGACATATTCAGCCCATATGTATATCTTTTTGTTTGTCGTAATGGTGTCGACAACCTCTAACATGTCTAATTTGAGGTTGTTGCCTTGACCTGCCAGGGTGAGTGTGATGGCTATTATTTTGGCCACAATCTGTGGAGTTCGGGCTGTGATTTGACTAATCATCAACCCCTTCGAGGTTTTTCCCAAAGCCGACCCAGTTAGTTCTTCAACCAGTCCCTCTTTAATATCGACTGGTACTGGGTCTCCTTTGTTTGAAAGTCATGTTAGCTTAGAGATGACTTTCCCAGAGATGTCGACCGATTAGTCGAAGTAAAATTGGCCGTTGTGGTACCGACTTATGATAAACTTGACAGCTGTTTCTTTTGTTCCACCGAAACTGGCCATGAGCAGTGCATTGGCATAGTTGAAGATGGTACTTTATTGTATTTTCTCTGCAGCTTGAGTAGGATTCTTATTGACATAAGCCTACTCTTTCATCTCAGCCCATAGTTTTTTCCATGAGCCTTCCTACACCTTAGCATTCTTACTATTCTTTAACCTTCGGACTAAAGGTGTTTTTGCAGTCTGTAATTCCTTGGCTTTGGATAAGGATCTAGTCTATTTGGGTTCCATCTTGTCGGTTTGGTGGTCGATTTCACTAAGGTATTCTCGGCTTTTAGTCGTATAGATGCTCTGAGGCTCTTTCTGTATGAATTACGGTGAATGATGCTTCGGTGGTCCAGTATTTATAGGGGACACTTTGGATGTTTTTGTCGATGAGTGTATTCATGGTAGACATGATGTTTCAGCTAGAACACTTGAGTGTGCGTTAATGGTGAATTGGTTTCGGCACTCGAGGTCATGAATGCGCGATGGGACTCTCGAGGTCGTCGGTCGATGTCGGTTATGAAAATGGTCGATGGGGTTTTGTCGATGGGCATGATGTCGGTTGTCGAAGTGGTGATTTCCTGTCATAATTTTCTACATGTACGGTATTATTTTTCTTTTTGGATTTTTAGATTTTTATAGTTTTTGTTTAACCGTTATGGTCGTTATATGAATTTTTTTTTTTTTTAGCATTTTATTCGGGCTCCATTAACGAGTTTCTGAAATACTATGCCTTGTAACATATTTAGTCAGACTGATCCATTGGTATGTATCTCTTCAACAACATAGGTTCCCATCCATTCTGTATGGATCTTTTTAGGTTTACCTTTTACCCGACTATTGTATAGTAAAGCAATATCTCCCACCGACAAGTTTTTGTTTTTGATGTTTCTGTCGTGCCATGCTTTTTGTTGTTGTTTCTGAATTTCTTGATGTTTTATTGCCATTATTCAATGTTCTTGGAGTTTACTTAGTTGCAATAGTCAGTCCTTTCTTCCTTGTTCCCAATTTTATATTCCTTCCAACCACCTAGATCCCACATGAACTTATGAACATGAAGTGCTCGATGGTGAAGGAACTGTCCTGAGAGGTGATAACATGTGAAACCTCCTAAATTTTGTCAATAAGTATATAAAACAAAATATTAAAGATCTCAATCAACTCCTCCAAGATCTGCTCTACTAGGAATCCAATCTCATGAGAGAGAAAATTGGTTCTCACCACCACATCCACTAATGAGTTGTCTAATATTGGGGTTCCATGGTACAACTAATGTTAGAAAAATACCACCATATTTATGTTGTGCTACTATGATAATAATAGTCCAACTATCTTGACCCATCCACATCCTCCACTCCTGGAACACCTCATGTCCTGAAATCTCACTTCTATACTTGATATCAAATGTCGAACAAGTGAGTCTATCCAATTGATGGAAATGGTTGCAGGATACTTAAGGAATCTAAGAATCTTGCCACTATAATGCGATATCACTAGTGATGCTCCATGCTCCAAATAAATCAATGGGAGTTCCATGAAATGATAAATCACTTCATACACTCCACATATGCTCTCTATTTTAAGAATACCAATGACGCACTGTAATAAAATGCTCTCCCTACTTGTCCATAAAATGGGCCAAGGTTACATCATCATCCCCTCATAATACCACTCTATCATGCAACCAAATATAAATCTCCCATGAACAAACTCCATAATATGGATACTAGTCATCTCCTCAATATATAGCTCATCCCCCATACTTCTCTATGATGAAACTAGTTAAAACAATCAAGTCCAAGAATGATCCTAGGGTCCCAAATGAACCTAAGAACTGCAAAGTGTCTACTGCATCCCCCTCTTTATTGGATAATATCAAAACAAGGATCCCCCTGAATCCTCCAAGGCCCCCAAATAGGAATACATTGCATACATCTCCCACAAAGTCGCCCACTCAAGAAACTAATCCATTGCTCCACCAGAAGAGACTCCCAAAAGTTATGTCTAGCACTCTCTCCTATGATATATACTAAATTATTGAAGCAAGCAAATACTGGATCCCACTATCAGTGTTGAATCCCTTCAATCATTAGTGCCATATGGAACAATATATCAGTATGAGGAATTCCCAGATCCCACCACTGAATTGGGACCTTTGTGAACCTCTCCAATAGAATATGTATATCCCCATGTACAAATTGAACACCTGTCCTATGTCTCGCATCACTATAAATTGTCCCATCCAACTAATTCAAGTGGAACTCCCATGTATTGGTATGTATAATTAAGGCATCATATAACAACAATAGATGCCTTTACTTCCACTCAGAAGACTAAACATTGAATGGTATGCTCTGATCCCAATGAGTATCCATATGTTTCATACATCTTTCCACCAAGTCCATGGGTGTGTGTCATCCTCTACTTGATGGTCCATATGGAATGTACTCATTTACCACCTCCATGGCTAAGTCTCTCTCCCAAAAAGGTATATCATGATCCTCTTTATGCAAAACAAGTTCCTGGCCAACATCCCTTGTGCCAACCCTCTCGTCAAGAACTTGCAAATATGAATGCTCCTCATGTTCAATCCTCACATAAGGCTCTTCCATCAAATCATGAATGTAATCACCCATGTATAACTGACTATCTGAGGTGTAGGAGGAAGGATGTGATCCGCTCAAGTCCTCCCAAATCTACTCAACTTCCATGGCCATGTTTTCAGCAAACTTGAGAGAAAGGTCCCTATCCATAAATAGCTACAAGTAATTTGATTTCATCCTTTACAAATCCTCTTTAATGATGCACAGTTGGGCACTAGTGATCCACTCAACAAAATATTTATGTCTCTCCTCCAATTTATTCCTCCACAAAATGTCTTCCATAAATTTATGTGTACCATCTGACTTTGTCAATACTTGCAACATATTCTCTTTTGTGGCTAGAAAATGACTCTCTAGGCCATGGAATGTCATCCTATCAATACTGTGCATGCTATCATATAAGGTTCCATGCAAGATCTCAATAATTGAATCATTCCTTTAATTGTCCAAGTTTTGTGTCTTGTTCACATTTACTAATGGCTGATATACAAAATCAAAATATTTGTGGCATGAATCCACAACATACAATTCATCTTTGACACTCAAATCAGAATTAGAATATTCTACAAGACCAACATTAGAGGACTCTACAAGACCAACATTCTTACATCCATTAGACCAACATTGTTACATGAAATGGATGATATATCATACTGCTATAAGAAAATATGGTTGCTGCAAAAATCAGAATTGTAATCATACCTTTGTGTTACTTCTTCATCATTCCCATGTGGTCCATCCGTGATGGTATGCTCCTCCAATTTGAGTTCATCCTGACGACTCAAGGTTGCAATATGTGCTTCCCTTTGATCCAAAATTTCACATGTATGAAAAGATTTTTTGAACATGGATTCATATTCTTTAGGACTCCCCCATGATGGATGATTTTTTCTATCCTCGTGTACATTTGAATCCTAAAAAATGACACTGGAGTGACAACATTTTGAACTAGATTCATCACAGGAACATTTGGGTGCTCTATTTGAAAATATACCAACTATACTCTTCCTAAGTTGTGATGTAGAGAATCCTAGTAACAAGAATTTAAACTACTGCAATCTATGCTCTATCTCCTTTTGTGTCTTATCCATGTTCTTCAATATATTTCCATGACCCTTCATTAACTTTTCCTGCTCAAGTTTCTCCTCCTTAATGGTCAAGGTAAGAAGAAAAATGGGTAAATTTATACCATCTACAATTCTTTCCATTGAATAAAATTCCTTTTCAATTTTTTATATTTTCTCACAAAAAGAATCACCCAATTCATAGGGATTATGCACTCCTCCATCTATTATTTCATATTTTCATTGTCTTCCACTGGAGAAATGAAACCATCTTCAAAAAATTACTCTTCCCATGGTAACTTCTCCTCAAAATCCTGTGCATCCAGTTACAACATGTCATTACCAATTGCATCCACGTTTGCAAACCTTCTTCAAATTTTCTTTAGTTCTTATAGTTTTCGAGGAACATGCTCTAATACAACTATAATTTCCCCAATTAAAAAATAGGAATTATATTAACTCCAATTTTCTAAAGGGAATTACGATGATTTTGAACTTATCCCAAATTTGGATTATGTATATCAATTTGGATTTGAATTAACATGTGTTACCCATAAAACGTATTTGAACCCACTATAATGTGCCAAATCAGTTCTGATATAAAGTTGTGGTGGATGGTTATTAAATATGGTTCATGACTTTCTTCAAGCACTTTGTATGCAACCTCCTTATAATTAATATTGAAACATTAAAGTACTAATCTTATAACCAATTGAGAGGAAAGCTATTGGCTCAATGTAGCAGTAGACAACGCTATTTACTTCATATTTTGCCAAGTATGAACAACTCCATAAACATAGCTTCGAATCTAAGAATACTAGGTTATATTTCATTGCAATGAGGGTCTTAATTTCCGACTTGGTCCACACAAACTTCCTAATTATCCAAATACTTCCTAACAGATCCAACTAAAACCTAAAAATCCCAAATCAACCCAAATAATTTTCTAACAGACTCTCATGGATCTTATATAAAAAATTTATACTCATTACAAAATATTGCACAACCATATCAAAAAATATATGCGTAGTTCAACCGAAAACACCAATATTGGAGCATAATATTATAAAATCACCATGAATATTTATTGTAAATGGATGGAGACAGTGTATGATAGTTATATGAAAAAATTTACAATTCTTAATGTCTTTTACAGTAGCTCGAATTTGAAGAAATACATAGATGGAAATGTAGAGGTGTACCCCTTCACCAAAAGAGATGTCGAATAGAGTAGACATGGTAAAATGACGATATATATGGCATACATAAACCTTTTTCAATGAAGAAAAAAAAACCGTTACTATAAAATACACTATAGATGCAACAAAATATATCTAATAACCCATAAATGCAAGGAATTGTCCTAACCAGAATTTGATTCATGGCCCATCTACACCGGTCCAAGCTCCAAATCAATAAAAGACAGATCCAAATGGTATCTCTGCCCCCCAATTCATTCCCACATAATATATACATGATATCAATCCTAATAGAGATTGATTACAATAGAAATGGGATCCACTCGTGCGCCCTCCTCAACCAAGAACCAACACAACACAATGAAATACTAATGCAATAGAAATACTGGAATACTAATGAATTATTTATATATGAAACCAAATAACAAATAAATATGGTCAATCAGGCTCACTAGAAAAATATAAAAGATCCCTCTTATCATCTGCAATGAATCCCAAAGTAATAGATATGGATGATCTCCTCCTCTCTAGTAGCTAGGGTGGAATCTTTTACCACCAAAACTAGTTCAAAAATGCGATGGGAACTTCTCCCAAGCTTGAAAGACACAAGATATTCAAAATCAGAAATCAAATTTACTAAATATCCCACAAATCAGTCCTTTCCCTTCTTTTATAACTCTTCGTTCATCTTTCCCCTCCTTCTATATTTTTCTCTCTTAAAAATATCAATAAAATATTAATAAATAATATTTTAATGATAGCCTGATTCTTAGAACACATTAAATTATTTTCTAATGTTATTTTGGCTCAATTGGACCTTATCCTTCCTTAGAATTCTAATTAGGAGATGCTTAGATTGATTTTGGGGAGTTACACTACCTTGTGGAGCTAGTCTCCACTCACAAACCCTTCTTCACTAAATTTAGAAATGGGCATGTCATAATTTTCATAGATGGTGTCATAGGTGTCACAGCTTTTCATATATGTCATATATTTGTTATCTTTATCCTAGGGAGTTATAACCCTTAAGATGCATTCATGAGTGTGGTTACCATTGATGTCGAAGGATTTAATTAATGAAAAAGGAAATGACATGACATGTATGATGATGTGACATGTACGATGAGGTTGCAAATTCATATGATGATGTTCTAGTTCTCCCATGATGTTGAGTATGGTTTCCACTGATGTCAAAGGAGTTCATTAATGACAAAGGAAATGACATGAAATGTATGATGAGGTTGTAAAGTCATATGATGATGTTCTAGTTCTCCCATGAAGTCATTTTTACAATTTGGCATTGTTCTATAAAAATATGGCAACTTGTTGAAACTCTTGCCGAAACTCTGAAAATTGACTAAGTATATGAAAAATCAGAGTTCATTAATGACAAAGGAATAAAAAAGGAAGTGATGACATGACCTTTGGCATGTGTGATTAGGTTTCAAATTCATATGATGGTTTTCTAGTCCTCTCATGAAGTCATTGTTACAATTTGACACCATTATGTAAAATTATGTCAACTTGCTAAAACTCTTGCTGAAACTCCGAAAATTTGACCAAGTATAAATTCTTCTTAATCTGCCTAAGGGGCCTATGTAAAATACATACCATATTTTGTATTTGACGAATTAAATGATTATGAGGATATATACATATATATTTTTGTCTGGATCATCTAACCATATGATTTTTTTGTCAATAGAATCTCTTAAGGTGAAGTTATTAGTCTTCCAAAAGTGCTTTTCTGGCATGATTTGCATTGTTTCAATTCTGCTAAATCTAGATAAGTGGACTCTGTAAAATGAAGACTATATTTTGTAGGATACTAATAAAAATTATATGATACCATCAAGTTTTATCTTGTTTATGTGTGCATCTTACCATGGTATGATTTCCCCTAAAACATGCTTGAAGAAAAAGTTACAGGTATGCCAAAATGAGGTTTCAGACTATTTTGGGAAATTTACTGAAATTGACTACAGGTATGCCAAAATGAGGTTTCAGACTATTTTGGGAAATTTACTGAAATTGACTAAGTATTGAAAAATTGGTCTAAGTTTACCCAGTAAAATTCCCGCCATATTTTGTAGGAAACTGATTAAAATAATCTAAGACCATTAGGATGTATCTTGTTGATGTGTGAATCTGACCATGGTCTTATTTCTCCTAAAATGTGCTTGAAGACAAAGTTATATGTTTGCCAAAACAAGGTTTCAGGCTGCTTTGCACCAGTTCATGAAAATGCACGTTTCCATAATGAAGAGATCCATTGGTGAAAAGGTTTTAATGAAGGGACACACTGATGAAAAGGCACAATGTTTGAAATAAATGATGAAAGAAGTATTTAAACAAGAATTTTGAAGTGGAATAAATATGTCTTAGCAATCTAGATCAATGTAAAAACAAGAGAAGACAAATACCAAAGAAGTGAAGAATAATCAGTAATAGAATTGAAGAAAAAAGATCAAATTAGGGAGGTAGGGTCATGCTAGGGAAGGCTGCAAGGGGGTTGTATCCTCCTTCCAGTAGTAGCTAGAAAACATGGTGTTGTAGAATCCTTATCTATTGGAGCAGGAAGAAACTTGGGTGTTGTAGCATCCTTCAGTTGTTGCTGAAAAACTTGGGGATTGGTGTCTCCAACAAGTTGTAGCTTTCAAAAACAATTGTAAATATAATTTTGCAGTTATAGAAAGTGTTTGTGGTTTTCCCAATTGGGATTTCATGATAAATGTTTTGTTATGTTTATCTTGTTGATTCTATATTTTGATGAATAAGTTAAAAGTGGTTTTAAATTGTTAAAAGTTATCATTACTGATTCACCCCCCCTCTCAGTATTTTCTAATATTCCAACAATTGGTATCAGAAAAGGATCCTTCACTACAGTATAAACCACTTGAAGGAAGATCCTATTAAAAACCACTATGGATAATCAAGAAGGGTTAGCTGCTAACAAACCTCCATTATTTACAGGAAGTAATTATGCATTTTGGAGTGTAAGAATGAGATTCCATCTAATGTCTCTTCGATGCAAAATTTGGATTTCTGTTGAAAAATGGTATATAATTTCAAACAAGCTACCTACAGATAGAGATGAACTAGATGAATATCAATCCAATGCAAAAGATTTGAATGCAATTTTTAAATTATTGGCATATTCAGTGTTTGCTAAAGTCATGCAATGTAATAAAACCATACAGGCTTGGGAGAAAGTAAAAAAATTCTTATGAAGGGGCTTCCAAAGTAAAAAAATCCAAACTTCAAACATACAAAGGGAAGTTCGAAAGTCTAAAGATGAAATAAGAAGAAAATATTGTAGAATATATTCTAAGAGTAGATTAAATTTTCAATGCTATTAAAGGTCAGGGAGGAGAAATAAAGGAGAAAGAGGTAGTTGAAAAAGTAATAAGAACCCTACCAACAAGATATAACCCAAAAGTACTTATTGTAGAATATCAATATGATATTGAACTTTTGACAATGGATAAGCTACATGGGATATTCAATGCCTATGAGATGAAAGCAAAACATAATAGAGCATCAAGAAAATATGCAGCATTTAAAAATACAAAACAATCAAAGAAATGTGAAGCTTTACCCAATAACAAATCATAGAAATCAGATGATGAAGAATCTCTTTTAATCAAGAAACTTGAGAAAGGTATTGACAAGTACAAAGGAAATATACCACTAAAGTTCTTTAATTGTGGAAGAATTGGACATTTTGCCACAAAGTGTCCTTACCCAAAACAAGAAGATAGTGATGATGAAGAACCTTGGAGTCATAACAAAGATAAAAAGAGTAAAACTATATACAAGAAGAAATTTAATAAAAAGAAGAAAAAATTCTATTCCATGGAAGACACTGAAGATGAAGAGATAAGTGAAAATGAAGAAATTCTATTCATGGGAATAGAAACTCAAAATTTAGATGATAATAGGATGTAGAAGGAAAGGTGTACCTAGAGGATGAACTCATAATTTCTCTTGAGGAAATTGAAAAATGTAGAAGAAGGAACAAATACTTGAAAGAGAAATTATCAAAATACAAAGAAGAGAATAAATCAAAAGAAGAGGAATTCAAGACCCTCCAAGAAGGGCTACACAATTCAATACAACAAGTGATGGTTAGCATGAAAGAGATCGAGAGATTAAAACAATAAGTTGATAACTTCAAGGGAGAAGTAAAGTGGCTAAAATATCAACATACCATTAATGATAAGTTAAGAGAAAGCACTAAAACACAAGACTCCGACAGACTTGAGGAAAAATTATTCATCCTACAAAGAAGGATGATGAAGAATCTATTAAGTCAAAGTTTGAGAACAGCTCGAAGATTCTAGATGACATCCTAAGTGTCCAAACACCATCAAGTGACAAATCTTGATTAGGATATAACAAGAAGAGTTATGATGTTGCAATTATGGATCCAATTGGAAAGGAGGATAGTCAGAAATGGGTTCCTCCTCTCATAATAAATATAGAAGTAATATGATTCCTAGAAGACCAATGACAAGAAGGTATAAGAAAATCTTTATCGTTCATTGCTACTCTTGTAATAATTTTGGACATATGGCTATATAATGTAAGTTGATAAGTCCTACAGAAAATAAGGATATAGTAGTGGTTCAAAAGCAAAGGAAGGGATGGAAGAAGAAGGAAGTTGTGAAGCAGAAATATCAAAGATTCCCCCATTATAAAAGAGCATTCTATGGATATTGTAATTGTTGTCACAAGTTTGGTCACAGGGATGCTGATTGTAGAATCAAGAGAAAAGATCAAGGTTTGAAAAGACAAATAAATAGAAGATCCGTGAGTCGGGTACATTATGGAAAGATGGGGAGAAGAAAGTTAGATTACAATGATTCAAAGGAAACAATGATTCCAAGCATCAATGAGGTTTCCAAATATGATAGTGCTATAGATAAGAATGGCATCCTATGATGAAAATCAAGATGAAAATGTAAAGAATACACCGATGGAGATGATGAAGAAGAATACAATGATGATGGTGGAATTGGAAAAGAACGTCTTTTTTAAAATATCTCATGACCTAGAAGAGAACCATGAAATTAGCATTAGAAGGGATCATGTACTCAGGGGGAGTTTCAATATAAGAAGGAAACTATTATTTAATGAAAAAACCTTACTATGAGTGGTGGAACCTAAGAAATTTGTAGAATCCAGCAAAGATCATGATTATATCAAGGCCATGAATGAAGAGTTAGATAAAATTGAGAAGAATCAAAGTTGGGAACATTTCCCAACACCTAAAATCAAGAATATTGTAGGGAAAAAATGGGTCTTCAAAAATAAGTTCAATGAAGATGGTCAAGTGATAAGAAAAAGAAAAGACTAGTGTGTAAGGGATATGCTCAAGTGGAAGGTAATGAACTTGAAGAAACCTTTTCCCCTATAGCAAGACTTGAAGCAATCATAATGTTTTTGACATACTCATGTTATAGAAACTTCAAAGTATATCAAATGGATGTCAAGTATGCATTTTTGAATGGGAAGCTAGAAGACGAGGTCTATATTCAACAACCTGAAGGTTTCCTCTTATCAGAAAATGAGGACTATGTTTGCAAACTAAAGAAGACACTATATGGTCTCAAACAATACCCAAGGATATGGTTTTAAATATTAGATAGATAGTTGAAGGAACAAGGATATAAAAGAGGGGTCACTGATAGTAATATCTGCATAAATTTTGAAGACAAGAATATGATCATTGTTATTATTTATGTGGATGACATTATATTTGGAAGCGATATACAAATGCCAAGTGAAATTTTTTTCCTCTGAAATGAAGAAGGAGTTTGAAATGTCAATGTTGGGTGAATTAAAATTCTTCTTGGGATTACAAGTTTCTCAATAAGACAAATGGATATTCATCACTCAAACCAAGTACATTAAAGACATGCTTAAGAAGTTTAAGTTGGAAAATTCGAAGCCTATTAACACACCTATGGTCACTGGTTGTAGTTTAAGGATGTTGATTCAGAAGTAGATCATACCATGTATAGATCTATGATAGGAATCCTTCTATATGTGACAGCTGCAATACTAGATGTGATGCAAGCTGTAGGATTGGTTGATAGATCCGAAAGAAACACATGTGGAAACAGTGAAAATAATTCCAAGATATTTGAAAGGTACTATAGAGTATGGTTTATGGAACCCAAGAGGTCAATACTTCACTTTAAAACCATTCACTGATGTAGATTTGGTAGGAAGTGTTGATTACCGAAAGAGTACCAATGGAGAAAAATTCTACTTGGGAGATTGTTTGGTATCATGGCTAAACAAGAAACAATCCTCCATTGCACTATCTATAGCAGAAGTTGAATACATTGTTGCTGCATCATGTTTCACTCAAGTAATTTGGATGAAACATACATTGGAAGACTTACTTGTAAAGTATGAGCATCCAATAGTGATAAATTGTGACAATACAAATGCCATAAACATATCAAAAAAATCTTTTATACACTCCAAGACAAATCAAATCCCTATAAAATATCACTTTTTGAGGGATCAAGTATCACAGAAGGTGGTGAAACTGGATTATGTTGATACAAGGGAACATATAGTGAATATCTTCCCTAATCCATTACCCAAAGAATCATTTTACCATCTTAGAAAAAAATTGGGACTAATATCCCTCCAATAGATATAGAAAAATAAAATGCATTATGTCAGGGGGAGATGTCAAAAGGATACCTTTGTCATTAATGTCAAAGGGGGAGAAAATTGAAGAGTTGTTGCCATCAATGCCAAATGGGGAGATGTTGAGTATCGTTTCCATTGATGTCAAAGAATTTGATTAATGACAAAGGAAATGACATGACATGTATGATGATGTGACATGTGTGATGAGGTTGCAAATTCATATGATGATGTTCTAGTGCTCCCATGATGTTGAATATGGTTTCCATTGATGTCAAAGGAGTTCATTAATGACAAAGGAAATGACATGACATGTATGATGATGTGACATGTGTAATGAGGTTGCAAATTAATATGATGATGTCATAGTGCTACCATACAGTCATTTTTACAATTTGACACCATTATGTAAAAATATGGCAACTTGCTGACACTCTTGTTGAAACTCTGAAAATTGACTAAGTATAGGAAAAATCAGAGTTCATTAATGACAAAGGAATAACAATGGAAGGAGATGACATGGAATGTGGCATGTGTGATGAGGTTGAAAAGTCATATGATGGTTTTCTAGTCCTCTTGTGAAGTCATTGTTACAATTTGACTCCATTATGTAAAAGTATGGAAACTTGCTAAAACTCTTGCTGAAACTCTGAAAAATTGACTAAGTATAAATTCTTCTTAATCTACCTAAGGGTACTCTGTAAAATAGATTCCATATTTTGTATTTGATGAATTAAATGATTATGAGGATATATACATCTATATTGTTGTCTTGATAATCTAATCATATGATTGGTTTGTCAAGACAGTCTCTGAAGGTGAATTTATTAGTCTACCAAAAGTGATTTTTAGCATGATTTGCACTGTTTTAGTTCCAGTAAACCTGACTAAGTGGCCTTTGTAAAATTACCTCCATATTTTGTAGGATACTGATAAAAATTATATGATACTGTTAGGTTTTATCTTGTTGATGTGTGCATATTACCATGGTCTCATTTCTCATAAAACATGTTTGAAGAAAAAATTACAGGTCTGTCAAAATGAGGTTTCATACTGTTTTGGAAAATTTACTAAAAATTGACTAAGTATTGAAAAATCGGTCTAAGTTTCCCTAGAGAAATGTTCTCCATATTTTGTAGGAAAATGATAAAAATAATTTGAGACCATAAGGATGTAGCTTGTTGATGTGTGCATATGACCATGGTCTTATTTCTCCTAAAGGGTTCTTCAAGACAAATTTATTTGTCTTCCAAAACAAGGTTTCAAGTTGTTTTTCACTAGTTCATGAAAATGCATGTTTCCATAATGAAGAGATGCATTGGTGAAAATGTTTTAATGAAGGGGCACAATGATTAAAAAGACAATGGTTCAAATAAATGATGAAAGAAGTATTTAAACAACATGTTCGAAGTGGAAGAAATATTTCTTAGCAATCCAGATCAATGTAACAACAAGAGAAGATAGAGACCAATGAAGTGAAGAAAAATCAGTAACAAAATGGAAGAAAAAGATCAAATTAGGGAGGTAGGGTGGTTTAGGGTAGGATGCAAGCCTGCAAGGGGGTCACAGCGTCCTTCCAATAGTGGCTAGAAAACATGATGTTGTAGAATCCTTGTCTATTAGAATAGGAAGAAACCAGGGTGTTGTAGAATCCTTCAGTTGTAGCTAAAAAACTTGGGGATTGGTATCTCCAGAAATTTGTAGCTTACAAAAATAGTTGTAAATATAACTTTGCAGTTATAGAAAGTGTTTGTGGTTTTCCCAATTGGGCTTCCACGATAAATGTTGTGTTCAGTGTATCTTACTGATTATGTGTTTTAATGGAGAACTTAAAAGTGGTTTTAAATTGTTAAAATTTATCAATATGGATTCCCCCCCCCCCCCCCTCTTAGAATTGTTCAATATTCCAACATACCTGTGTATAACACAACTAGTTATTCCTATGGCATGCATTCATGCCTCAGGTGGGCTCCTAATGTTAAATAATGTAACTTCAGAAGATATTATATTTATATTGCTCCCTTCAGAGATGTCCCTATTGTAGTTGGTCATGTAAGAGTAATTGCAAGAATCAATGTAAACCTCTGAATGTAAGTTAGGAAACTAGTACCCTTGAGTAATTATGATAAATATTATTTTGGTGTCTTACTGGAAAATTCGTCCATGTTAGTTAGATAAGTCATCCCAATTAGGGTTTATCTCAAGTCAAGGGTCAAATATATATAGGGAGGTTCCTCCTTCATTTGTCCTCACTTCCCTCAATCTAGTATGCAAGAGGAAGAAGAAGAAGTGCGCCAAAAAGAGAGAGAAGGAGTTGTCTTGGGTTTTTTACATTGTTTTGGTTGAGTTCTATACCGAGGAATGTTTTTGGGGTTTTCTCCCTCATGATGGTTTCCTAGGATAAATATGTGTTATCTTTTGTGATTGTACTTGGTGATCTTTCAGTGATCCTACCATTCTAAATTTTTTTAGAATATCATCTAAGAAATTAAGAAAACTTAACATGGTATTAGAGCCACCCTTAAAGGAGACATTGTACATATAGGGTTGATTCTTCCAAACAATTACCTCGATAGATCAACCAGAAAAGAGGGTTCACTCAACTCTCCCTAGGAGGGGGCATCTTTCTATGAAAACATAACTGAATTCCAAGAAGTTTCATTTTTGGGCCCGACACTACTGTTGAGAAGAGCTAGGGATTCAATTTTCTTGAGGTTCCGTCATCAATATTAGAAAATGAAAGATATAGTCTAGCTCACCTTAGGGAGGCACATGTTTTCCACCACTCATCCCTAAAAGTGATTCCAACTAGAAAATTAGGGTTTTACCATCAAACCCTAAGCCATCCCAAAGAAGGTCATCCAAGTGCAGTCTTCTCTAAGTAAGTATTTTTTCTTCTAATTCCATTTTAGGTTCTCATTTTGTTAAAGATGGAAAACAATACCAATCTTGATGAGAATATTGAGGGTGTTGAGAACTTCATAGCATGGAAGTATGGGGTCATGATCATCTTAGAAGAGCATGATATAGAATGATTCATAAAGGATGAAGTTGTAGAACCAAAAGGAGATGAATAAAAGTCTAATCACAATAAGGATATGATCAAGGCCAAGAGGATCATAGCTGACTCCACAAAGATAACTATATCCCTCAAGTATATTCAAGGAGAACACCAAAGGAAATGTTCTATTCACTATCCAACCTAATTGAAGGAAGGCATATCAATAGGAAGATGACTTTGAGAAATCAAATGAAAAGTGTGAAGGCTCAGAAGTCAAAAATCATGCACTCATACTTTACAAGAGTATCCAAAATCAAAGCGCAGTTGGAAGCTATTGTTGACATGATAGAAGAAGTAGAAGTTGTAATTACCACTTTGAATGGTTTCCCAAGAGAATGCGAATATTTCATTCGAGGAATATGTTCCAGAACAAACATGATGAAGTTTCAAAAGTTGTGGGAAGAATGTGTTCAATAAGAAGAGAGAATAGTAGTCAGAGAAGAGAAGATTAATGGAAATGAATATCAAGATTTTCCAGCCCACACTAAATGCAATAGCAAAAGGAATAATTATTTATCATCCTCCCATAAAGACTCAAGGGTATCAAAAGAATAAGAATATCAAGAAGGACTTCTCAGCTTTTGAATGATCCACTTTCCATAAGATGGAACACATCTCTATAAACTGTCCATTGAAGGAAGAACAAGTCCATAATAGGAACAAAAGTTTCCAAGCCCATTTTGTTGATGTATTTGTAACTTTAGAATGTATTCACTTGTATATTTCATATATTGTATTTGATTATTCCTCGATGTTCTTATAGGGAGAATCAATAATGTAAACAAGTCATGTAAATTCATAGAGGTTAACCCTCCTAGTTGATCAGGGGTGAAAGTCCCCACATTTTCGAGGCACTAGGGTTATTAGACTCTCCTAGAGAAGTCGACCTTGATAAGTTATTGTCAAGTCAAAAATTAGTATAAATAGAGAGTGATCCTCTCTATTTATCTCACAGTCACTCACACTCAGTTGTAGTGCATGAGTGAGAGAGAAGAAGCTGGGATAAGAGAGAGAACAGTTATTGGAGATCATCTCACAGTCTTTGCATTTTATTGCCGCCATTGGTGCTTATTCTATCTCTGAGGAAGTTACGGGTTTTTCTCCTTTATGGTTTCCCCAAGGAAAATATTTGTGCCCATTATCTCTTGTGATTGATTGTTGTGCATGTTATTCTCTCAGATAATATCCTAGGTCATAATGTCTAATTGATAAAAATATAACATGGTATCAAAGCTAACCTGAGAAGAAGACACTGTGTAGTTGCGAAAACTAGGAATTCTTACTTTTTGGGTCTCTCTCCACAATCCATCATCAAAAGGAGGCTAGGATGAACCTCTATTGAAGGGCACATTTTTCAGTCGAAGCAAAATCTGATTTCGAGCACTTTCAGTTTTTGACCTACCATTGCATCAGGAAATTAGGGCTTTTCACTGAAGAGGAATTTTTGAGTGATCCCGGGCTAGGATTTCTCTCCTTCTCAAAATCAAAGTTTACAGACAAAAATTGAGGTTTTTGGTTGGGTAGAACTCCTGGAAAGTGAAACCCTAATCTTCCCTGGAACCAAAAAACCAGTAGTGCAGAAGATAAGCTCCAAATCCAGTTTTCATCTTCTCAAACTAGTAAGATATAAATCTTTTGTATTTCCATTTGAGGTTCTTAGTTAATATTTCTTATCACACCAAGCTTGATGAAAAGCTTGAGGGAGCTGATAACTTCCGAGAATGGAAGTATAGGATCTCCCTAGTTCTTGAAGAAAATGAATTGGACTCCTACATCAGTGGAGAGGTTCCAATTCCAGAATGAGATGAGTCTAAGGCCTTACACAAAATAAAATTGGTCATGGCTAAGAGGATTGTTGCTGATTCAATCAAGGATCACCTCATACCACAGGTGTCCTCCCTAAAGACACCTAAAGAGATGTTTGATGCCTTGACCAAGCTATTTGAAGGGAAGAACAGTAATCAGAAGATGACTTTGAGGAACCAGTTAAAGAATGTAAAGATCCATAATGAAGAGACCATACAGTCATACTTCAGAAGGGTATCTCAAATCAAGGAACAACTTGAAGCAGTGGATGAAGAAGTAGAGAATGCATAAATCGTGATGACCACCTTGAATGGTCTCCCTGGGTCATGGGATTATTTCATCTAAGGAATCTGTGCCAAAAGGAATATAATAAAGTTTAGTAGGTTGTGGGAAGAATACTCACAAGAAGAAGCTAGAATAGTAGTGCGAGAAGAAAAGATGGGAAATGAAGATCAAGCTCTCACAGTACACTCCAAGAAAAGCAGAAGGGACAATCATCATCACCAAGGTAAACATTCTCACCAGAAAGATAACTCTATAATATCAAGAAAGGATCTATCCAAACTTAGATGATATACATGTGATGAAAGAGGACAGTTTGCTTGAAATTGTCCTATGAATAAGAATGGTTCTCAAAAGAAGAAGAACCACAAAAGAAGACATCATGCTCACATTGTAGAGGATGATGATCCTCCCAGGAAGAGATTCAAACAAGAAAGTGAAGACTCTTCAAGTGATGAAGAATATGTTCTGATCTCTGCTCTCACAGGAACTATCACATATGGAAGCAAAGATTGGCTTATTGACAGTGGGCCTTTTAAGAACATGACAACATTCACGGAATATTTTGTGAAAATTTCTAAACATAATTCACCCCACAAGGTAAAACTTGGGGATGACTACCAATATCCCATAAAAGGTAGTGGTGAATCCTCCTACAAGCTAGACACTGGAAAGTCTATGAAGATTAAGGATGTCTTGTTTGTACCAAGACTAAAGAAGAATCTCCTCTCCATATCTGCATTGGATGCAAAAGGCATAAGGGTTGCATTTGTAGATGGCTGAGTCCTTATGTGTCCAAAGGGAAATACTATAGATGATGTAATAGTGATTGGGGAGAAAAAGGGAGGATTATACAAAATGAAAGGCTAATCGGAACAAGCTTTGTTCCATGACATAGTAGAGCCAAATGAACTTTGGAATAGAAGGATTACACATGTGCACTATAGGGCACTACCAATCGTAAGCAAAGTTGTTGAAGGACTTCCAAAAATGCAGGAAAAACATGAAGGAGTTTGCAAAGGATGTGTGAAAGGAAAGAAAACAAAGAAGACATTTCCAAGTAGCGAAAGCAAGGAAAAAGGAATCTTGGAAACCACTCACTCCGATGTATGCGGTCCGATGTCATCCAACTCATTAAGAGGGTATGTATATGTTTCTTTCATTGATGATTTTTCTAGGAAGACATGGATATACTTCATGAAAAACAAGGATAAAATATTCAGTAAGTTAAAAAATCTCAAGGCCTTGATCGAGAATCACACAGAAAATAAAATTAAGACCTTTTGATTAGACAATGGCAAAGAATTCACATCAAATGAATTCAAAGAATTATGTAGATATTCAGGGATTAAGAGGGAGTTAACCACTCCATATAATCCACAATAGAATGGGGTTGCGGAAAGGAAGAATAGAATGATTATGGAAGCTGCAAGGGAAATTCTTCATGATCAAGATCTTCCTATGCATATTTGGGAATAAGCTTCTAGAACAGCTGTGTATGTATGGAACCATACTCCGCATAAAGTACTCAAGAACAAGACAACTGAAGAAGTATTCTCCGGAAGGAAACCAAAAGTCGGCCATCTTAGAATATTTGGCTGTCCAGTGTACATACACATTCCGAAATAAAAGAGGACAAAGTTAGATCCTTCACGGAAGAAGGGTATATTTGTGGGATATAGTGAAAGCTCGAAGGCTTACAGAATATACTTCCCAGGATTCAAGAAGATCAACATTAGCAGGGACGTAACATTTGATGAATATTCATCCTACAAAAAATTCAAAAAGAGACTTGCTGAAGACCCCAAAGAAATAGACGTACCCAAAATACAAGATACAACTATGAATGATGCAACTCAAGAAGAAGATCGAGAAATAGAATAACCCCAGGAACCTGTAGATCCACCCCAAGAGAAGAACCCTCACAAAAGGAAACTTGCATGAGTACGAGAGGCTATCCAAGTTGTTGAAAGATATGGGGCTCCAGAAGAAATACACAGAGAAATGAAAAGAACTAGGTCCTTCTCCGGCTATGTAGCCCTATTTTGTGACTTCATTGATAAAGAACCTTCCAACTATGAAGAAGTGGTAGAGAATAAAGAATGGAAGGATGTTATGATCAAGGAGTACTAGTCGATCATGAAGAATGATGTCTGGGATGTTGTCCCAAGACTAGAGGGGAAGTCTATTGTGACTTCCAAGTGGATCTACAAGATCAAGCATGTTGCATATGGTATCATAGAGAAATATAAAGCAAGGTTTCTAGCTCGTGGATTTTCCCAGAAACAAGGAATATATTATGAAGAACTTTTCCACCTGTAGCTAGATACACTTTCATTAGATTTGTACTTTATTTGGCTGCAGTAATGAAATGGGAGTGTTATCACTCTAGGAAACACCTCTACGATGCAGCTCGAGGATGTCTGGTAACTTAAATATTTTTATGGTTTTCTAAGTGGATAAAGTCAGGTGAGATATAGGACCTCACACTCTCAAGATATGCATGAAACTCAATCAGGGATAAGGCTTCTAATTACCACTGTTCAGAGGTTGACAATATGGTGCAGAGATGGAGAACTTATCATGCTGGCAGATTCATACATAAAATAGATATATAAATGGCTAATCATGACAAGGAAAGAACTTATAATTCAAATCATTAATATGCCAATAGGATGATAGCTATAGGACATCAATTAATATGAATAAAACCTGAATAACACATTCAAGCATAATCACAAAATAGATAGAAAATGGAAGTTGAACATATGATAACAAAAGAGCTTATATTAGGTCATGAGCAATCTGAGAAGCTTGACAATAGCAATGGTCTACAAGTCCCCAAATTCGAATCCTTTCGATAAAATAAGTCTTAGGATTTATAGCCTTTACAAAATTACTCAGATCCTGAAAACTTGGATCTGATTTAATAAAAATGGACAAAATAATTATTTTTTGCATAAGTAGGTTAAAAACCCTAATTAACTACTAGTCTAACTGACTGTAGAATTCGTTCACTGTTTGAACCTTCTGATAAATAAAGTAAGTATTGGAAATCACTACCACTAGTCTCCTACTCATTAAGTCATTGTTTCACTTTGACAGTTAAGTGTTGGTGACCATATCTACTATTATGTCACAGCAAAACTAAAGCATACCTTCCCTAAAGTTTTCTTCAGCATCCTTCATCTTTACACTTTGTCCCTGAGCCATCCATGTTCTCCCAAAACCAGTCCTGCGTGTCAAAAATCGATCCTATGCCTCTCTCTACTTTCGGTGGTTAAGAGGCCAAAATATCGTAATTGTTAGCTACTAAAAGTGGTGCTTTCGGTGGCTAATGAACTTCCTCAGTGTCCGCCTAATCCAACGAAAGCCCTGTTCTTCAAAAATTCTTAGGCTGCCTCCAAAACTATTCTTTCCAGTATGTCTGCTTAGCTTTCTTCTTTAGGAGGCTCTATCCAGGAGGGTTGATAGCAGCATGGCTTGCTTCTGGAGGCTGAACGCTAACTGTAGCTTCAGCTAGGGTTTCCAATATGAGGTGGCTACTAGGGTTTAGCTTGCCATCCTTCATCTGGAGTTTCTGAAGACTAATCATCCTATACAATATTGTGTTATCCTTCAGGTATTTTTTTATTTAGTCTCTTTAGGAAAATATACCTTTCTCTTTTCTCTAGGTAATATTTATTCAGCAGCTTGTTCCTATTGGTCAATGTAGCATTATTCCTCTTAATCTCTTTGACCAAAATTTCCATCTCATATACTTGCCTCAGCAATTGATTTATCTTTTGAGTCTTGGGCTTGCTAGAGGAATCCTTCTCTGTTGGTTCATCTTGCTCTTTTGGTGTAGGTGATGGTAGTTCTTTGATCTCTTCTACAACCTGCAAATCTAGGTCTGCACCTTCCTCTTATTCCTCTTCTAAATCTGAGTAGGGCAGTTTCAAAATGTTCTCACTATGTGTTGTAACTTCCTGCCCCTTTTCACTGAAATCCAAGTTTCTTTTGACCTTCTTGGCTTTAGAATAGGAAGGAGGATGTTCTGTTGCTGCTAGGGATATAGCCCTTCTCTTTCTTTTCCCACTTCTTGGTGTGCTGGATTTTTTAAAAAGAGACTTCCCCTTTTCTTCTGGTTGAAGGCCTGTTTCAAAACCATTCCAAAATAAGAAATAAAGCCATGCCATATTCCTCCTCTTCAACAATTCTTGGATCAAAAGTTGGGTAAGACCATGATGAGATAGTTTTCCAACAATCTTGGTTGGCTGGGCCTTCACCTGGTGTGCCATATTTGCCAAACTCCTGTCTAAGTAAAAAGGAAAATTCTGTGGGCTTCTCCCTATGAAGTGGTTCATCAATTTAAAATGGTAAATAATAACTTTGTTGTATCTCCCTTCACATGTTATGTATACCACAATGAACTTCAGTAGTTACTGCCACCTTTCTTCTAACTAGGAGGATGGTACACTTTTCTTCCACGCCACCTCCCTATGTTCAGGCTTTAGGTAAGATCTGAACTCTACATATTTTGGTATGGTAGTCTTAAACGACTTCTCTCCTATGCAAGGGAGTTCAATTACTTCAGTAATTAGGGTTTCATATGTTAGCAATTCTTCTTTGCCTATGATTGCCTTGGAGCCATCAAAAGAGAGGGAAAATGCCTCAGCCACCTGCTGGTGTGAACCTTGAATCTTCTCATAAAACCTATAGCTTCCAGCATCCTTGAAAAGTTGACAGACCTCTGGATGTGCCTCCAGGTAGTTGATGTATCCAGCTCCTACCTGAGAGCAGGTCCTCCCTTCTTCATCTTGTTGAATACCACTCCTGGGTACCTGCAACAATAAATTCAAGTTATGTTGGATAGTGTTTTAGCAGGCTACTTCTCAGATACATCATCCTGGTGGAGAGAAATGCCAAATTTGAGGGTGGGGTGTATTGAAGATTTGGCACTGATTATGAGGGCTTTCAACTTCATTATTGGTGCTTAGGTCAGAGGGTGATGGATCTTGTTTGATCTTTTCAAGACCCTTTCCTAGCAATTATGTTAAAATCAACTTGGATATTTAGTGGGATTTTCTGCAGTTCTATAGACAAATGGAGGGAGAAGGAGGGTTTGAAATGACATCAATCCTTATCATTTTTTAATAAAGACCTATTCACTCATTTTCTCATGCCTTAATGTAGCCTCCTATCCTTTCAGTGGTTTACCATGCCTGTTGATGATCACCACTTTGCTGACGGGCTCTGATTTGATGGGCTCCTAACCATTTCTCTCTTTAACCTTTTTGATGGTTAACAACCTTCAGGAATTTGTTGGCTAGCTGCCGAAAATATGGATTTTGGTGGCTAATGAAATGATAAGCCTTTCTCCCAAGCCACCGAAACCATTTTCCCATTTTCACGGTGAAACTCAACTTTTGGCGGATAGAGGTGTCTCCAAAAATGCTTTTTAACCACCGAAAACCCGTCCTTTCGGTGGCTAATGAAATGTCAGAGATTTCACCTAAGCCACCAAAACCTCTTTTTCCCCAATGCCTTGTTTCCTGCTTTCAGTGGTTAATGCCCTTCTTTGACTGTCCGCTGAGCTACCGAAAGCAACACTTTTCAGTGGCTAATGAGTTTTTTGAAATCTCGCCTAAGCCACTGAAAGTGCTTTTACATTTTACTCGATCGGGCCCACTTTCGACAGTTAACCTTTATCCTGCGTTAAACTATTAGCTATCGAAACAAAGCCTTTCGGTGGCTAATGATCTATTAAGAACCCCGCCTAAGCCACTGAAAGCTAAAAATTCCAATTTCTTCAACCATAGCACAAACAAAGACTTTCAGTTTGTTAGTCATATTTAAATCTTTCATGACATGACTCGAATTCTTCATACTATCAAAATAAATTTATTTTGGGAGATAACTTTTGGCTCCTACTTGGGGATGGGAACCTCCCTATGAGGTCCCAAGAACCCTAGACCAAAATGCCTTTCCTTGAAAATAACTAAAAACTTAACACTATCATTTACTATTCCTTTGTGCATGGATTTTATTCTATAAGCAAAAACAACCTATTAACTACTAATTTACAATAACAAGGCCTCAGAGCCTCAAATAAAGTAAAGTTTCAGAAAATGCCCATTCACTGGGCCATTAAACACCTCTTCCCCTTCCAGATTCTGCAATTTGAAGGTGTTATTCTTCTATACATGTGTTATCACAAAAGGGCCAATCCACAAAGAGTCAAACTTTCCATGTTTTCCCTTGTCCTGCCTGACAGTATCCCACTTGAGGACCCAATCTCCAACCTGAAAGTTGTCTACTTTTTCCCTTTTGTCAAAGATGACCTTTATCCTCTATTGATGGGCTTCTGATTTTCCTATCACATGTTCCCTAACTTGCTGCAACTCCACCAAATCCATCATCCTTCTCACCATATCATTTGGTTCATCTTCCTCTTCCTGAAATAATTTTGCCACTAGCAGAATGAGCTGAATGGGAAAAATGGCCTCAGTACCATAAACTAATTTGAATGGAGAAGTCCTAATAGATCTTTTGTCTGTCACCCTATCAGCCCATAAATCAAACTTAAGCTTAGAATCCCATCTTTTCTAATTTGTCTCCAATAATTTTCTGATGATCTTGAGTAGGCTCTTGTTGGATGACTCGGCCAGGCCATTGCCTTGAGGATAATAGGATGTGAAATGCACTAGCTGAATGCCCATTGACTCACACATTCTAGCCAGGAGGATGGTAAATGTTTCTTCCACACCACCTCCCTATGTTCAGGCTTTAGGTAAGATCTGAACTCTACATCTTTTGGTATGGTAGTCTTAAACCACTTCTCTCCTATTCTAGGGAGTTCAGTTACTTCAGTAATTAGGGTTTCATCTACCAGGAATTCTTCTTTTCCTAGGACTTCCTTGGAGCCATCAAAAGAGAGGGGAAATGCCTCAGCCACCTGCTGGTGTGAACCTTAAATCTTCTCACAAAACCTATAACAGCCAACATCCTTGAAAAATTGATAGACCTCTGGATGTGCCTCCAGGTAGCTGATGTATCCCAACTCCCGCCTGAGAGCAGGTCCTCTTTTCTTCATCTTGCTGAATGCCACTCCTGGGTACCTGCAACAATAAATTCAAGTTCTGTTGGATAGTGTTTTAGCAAGATGCTTCTCAGATATAGCTTCCTGGAGGAGAGAAATGCCAAAGTCGAGGGTGGGGTGTACTAAATATTTGGCACTGATTATGAGGGCTTTCAGCTTCATGATTGATGCTTAGGTCAAGGGTGATGGCTCTTGTTTGATCTTTTTGAGACCCCTGCCTAGCAATTATGTTAAAATCAGCTTGGATATTTAGTGGGATTTTTTGCAGTTCTGTGGACAAATGGAGGGAAAAGGAGGGCTTCAAATTACATCAGTCCTTATCAATTTTTAATAATGACCTCCTCACTTATTTTCTCATACCTTGATGCAGCCTCCTATCCTTTCGGTGGTTTACCACGCCTTTTGATGATCGCCACTTTGCTGATAGGATCTGATTTGATGGGGTCCTAACCATTTCTCTCTTTTACCTTTTCGGTGGTTAACAACCTTCAGGAATTTTTTAGCTAGCCACCAAAAAGATGGCTTTCGGTGGCTAATGAAATGATAACCCTTTCTCCCAAGCCACCGAAACCATTTTCCCATTTTTCGTGGTGAAACTCAGCTTTCAGCGGATAGAGGTCTCTCCAAAAATCCTTTTTAACCGCTGAAAACCCATCTTTTCAGTGGCTAATGAAACTCCATAGCTTTCTCCTAAGCCACCGAAACTACTTTTTCCTCAACGCCTTATTTCCTGCTTTCGATGGTTACACCCTTCTTTGACTGTCCACTAAGTTTCCAAAAGCAACACTTTTCGGTGGCTAGTGAGTTTTTTGAAATCTTGCCTAAGCCACCGAAAGTGATTTTACATTTTACTCGATTGGGCCCGCTTTCATTGGTTAACCTTTATCATGCGTTAAACTATTAGCTACCTAAACAAAGCCTTTTGGTGGCTAATGATCTATTAAGAACCCTGCCAAAGCCACCGAAAGCTAATACTTCCAATTTCTTCAACCATAGCACAAACAAAGACTTTCAATTTGTTAGTCATCTTTAAATATTTCATGACATGACTCGAATTCTTCATACTATCAAAATAAATTTATTTTGGGAGATAACAGGGAGATACACCAAATGGATGGCAAGACTGCTTTCTTGAATGATGTAGTGGGAGAGGAAGTGTATGTGGAGCAGCCACTTGGTTTTGAGACACATGATAGGGAGACTCATGTGTGTAAATTGAAGAAATCCATGTACTGTTTGAAACAGGAACCCAGGACATGGTACAATAGAATTGATGCCTTCCTATCCAGTTTGGGCTTTACCAAGGGTAAAGCAGATTCCAACCTTTACTACAAGGTTGAAGAAGGGAACCCAACGATACTCCTACTGTATGTAGATGACCTATTTGTAAAGGGTGTAGATGGGTTTATTGTTGATACAAAGAGGAAGCTTGCTACCGAGTTCGAGATGAAGGACTTGGGTATGATGCATTACTTTCTAGGCATGGAGGTGTGACAAAATGGAATATCCTTGGGACAAGGTGCTGATGTATCTGTAACTTTGGAATGTATTCACTTGTATAACTTATGTATTATATCCTGATGTTTATTCCAGGAAGTATTTGTAATGTAATTGAGTCATGTCATGCCCCGATGTTTCGATTGGGAGATTCAATAATGTAAAAAAGTCATGTAAATTCATAGAGTATAACCCTCCTTATTGATCAAGGGTTAAATTCCCCATAGTTGTGGGGCCCTATGGTTATCAAACTCTCCTAGAGAAGTCATCCCTAGTGAGTTATTGTCAAGTCAGGAAGTAGTATAAATAGAGAGGGAGCCTCTCTATATATCACACATTCATACTCATTCACTCACACTCAGTTGTAGCGCATAAATGAGAGAGAGAGAGAGAAGTAGTTGGGATAAGAGAAAGAGATACTATTACTATCGAGAGATCATCTTGTTGTCTTTGGGTTTTACTTTTGGTGTTGATTCTATCTCTGAGGAAGTTGCCGGGTTTTCTTCTTTATGGTTTCCCCGAGGAAAATCTTTGTGTTCATTGTCTCTTGTTTTTTATTGTTGTGCTTTCTATTCTCTCAGATAAGATCCTAAGATCATATAGCTTAAATGTAAAAAATCTAACATGGTATCAAAGCTAACCTGAGAAGAAGACACTGTGCAGCTGCGGAAACTAGGGCTTCCTATTTTTTGGATCTCTCTCCACGGATTTTCAGCAAAAGGAGGTTGGGATGACTCTCCTATCTAGGGTGCATCTTTCTGTCAAAGAAGAATTCGATTCTGAGCATTTTCAGTTTTTGACCCGACACTACTACCGAAAATTAGGGCTTTCCACAAAAGTGGAATTTTTGAGTGAGGCCAGGCCTAGATTGATCTCCTCCCCAAAATCAAAGTTTATAGATCAAGATCAAATTTTTTGGATGGGTATAACTCTAGGAAAGTCAAACCATAATCTGCTCCTGAACCAACTCTGTAGAAATTCAACTCCAGATCCATTTTGGACATCTTAACCTGGTAAGATCTAAATATTTTGTATTTCCATTTGAGGTTCTCTGTTAAGATGTCTCATCATACCAAGCTTGATGAAAAGATTGAGGGAGCTGATAACTTCTGATCCTGGAAGTATAGGATATCCCTGATCCTGGAAGAAAATGAGTTGGACTCCTACATCAATGAAGAGGTTCTAGTTCCAGAGGGAGATGAGGCTAAGGCCTTACACAAGAAGAAATTGGTCATGGCTAAGAGGATTATTGCTGATTCAATCAAGGATCGCCTCATACCATAGGTGTCCTCCCTAAAGACACCTAAAGAGATGTTTGATGCCCTGACCAAGATATTTGAAGGGAAGAACATAAACCGAAAGCTGAATATGAGAAACCAACTGAAGAATGTAAAGATCCAGAATGCGGAGACCATCCAGTGTTACTTTACAAGGGTCTCTCATATCAAGGAACAACTGGAAGTAGTAGATGAAGATGTAGAGAATGCAGAAATTGTGATGACCACCCTGAATGGTCTTCCTAGGGCATGGAACTCTTTCATTCAAGGAATATATGCCAGGAAGAAGCTAATCAAATTTAGCGGACTATGGGAAGAATTCTCACAAGAAGAAGCTCGAATAGTAGCTCGAGAAGAAAATATGGGAAATGAATATCAATCTCTCACAGTCCAGACCAAGAAAATCAGAAGGGACCATCATCACTCCAAAGGTAAGCATTCACACTCTAGAAGAGACATATATACTATCAGATGTTACACATGTGATGAGAAGGGACACATATCCAGATATTGTCCTAAAAACAAAGGGGGTTCTCAAAATAAAAAATGGAAACAAGAAAAGACATCATGCTCACACTGTAGAAGATGATGAACCTCCCAAGAAGAGAGCCAAACAAGAAAGTGATGAAGAATATGTTCTGATCTCTACCCTCACGGGAACTGTATCACATGGAAGCAATGATTGTCTTATAGATAGTGGTGCTTCCAAACACATGACAGGATTTAAGTAATACTTTGTGAAACTATCAGAACATGAATCACCCCACAAGCTGAAACTTGGGGATGACTACCAGTATCAAATAAAAGGTAGTGGTGAATCCTCCTACAAGCTAGACTCTGGAAAGTCTATGAAAATGAAGGATGTCCTATTTGTACCAGGACTAAAGAAGAACCTTCTCTCCATCTCTGCACTAGATGCAAAAGGCATGAGGGTTTCATTTGTAGATGTCCAAGTTCTCATGTGGCCAAAAATAAAGAATATTGACGATGCAATAGTAATTGGAGAGAAAGAAGGAGGACTATACCAATTAAAGCGCCAACCAGAACAAGCTTTGGTTCATGAATTAGTAGAACAAAATGAACTTTGGCATAGAAGGCTTGCACATGTGCATTATAGGGCACTACCACTTGTAAGCAACATTGTTGAAGGTCTTCCAGAAATCCAGACAAAACATGGAGGTGTATGCAAAGGATGTGCGAAAGGAAATAATTTGAAGAAGACATTTCCAAGTAGCGAGAGAAAGGCAAAAGGAATGTTGGAGATCCTCCACTCCGATGTATGTGGTCCAATGTCATCCAAATATCTAAGAAGGTATGTATATTATGTTTCATTCATTGATGATTTTTCTAGGAAGACATGGATATACTTCATGAAGAACAAATACGAAGTATTCAGCAAGTTCATGGAATTCAAAGCCTTGATCGAAAACTAAACAGAGAAGAAGATCAAGATTTTTCGATCAGACAATGGCAGAGAATTCACATCAAATGAATTCAAGGAATTATGCAAAGATTTAGGGATTAAGAGGGAGTTAACCACTCCATATAATCCACAACACAATGGGGTTGTAGAAAGAAAGAATAGAACGATCATGGAAGCTACAAGGGAAATGCTTCATGATCAAGATCTTCCCATGCATCTATGGGAAGAATTTTCTAGAATAGTTGTGTATGTAAAGAATCATACTCCACACAGAGTACTCAAGAACAAGACACCTGAAGAAGTATTTTCTGGAAAGAAACCAAAAGTCAGTCATCTCAAAATATTTCGCTATCCTGTGTACATACACATTCCAAAAGAAAAGAGGACAAAGTTAGACCCTTCATTAAAGAAGGGTATATTTGTGGGATACTCTGAAATCTTGAAGGCTTACAGAATATACTTTCCAGGATTCAAGAAGATTGATATCAGCAGGGACGTAACCTTTGACAAAGACTCAGCTTACAACAAATCCAGAAAAATACATGCTGAAGAATCTGAAGAAATGAAAGTACCCAGAATTCATGACACAACCATGAGCAAAGAAATTACAGAAGAATATCGAGAAGTAGAAGAACCTCAAGAACCTATAGATCCACCTCAAGAAAATAATCCTCACAAGAGGTAACCTACTTGGGTACGAGAAGCTATCCAAGGTGTAGAAAGATATGGGGCTCCAGAAGAAATACACAAAGAAAGGAAAAGAACCAGGTCCTGTTTCGGTTATGTAGCCTTATTATGTGACTTCATTGATAAAGAACCTTCCAACTATGAAGAAGCGACAAAAAAGAAAGAATGGAAGGATTCTATGATCGAAGAGTATGAATCAATCATGAAGAATTATTTTTGGGATGTTGTCCCAAGACCAGAGGGGAAGTCTGTTGTGACTTCCAAATGGATCTATAAGATCAAGCATGTTGCAGATCGTAGCATAGAGAAATATAAAGCAGGATTTGTGGCTCGTGGTTTCTCCCAGAAAGAAGGAATAGATTATGAAGAAACCTTTGCTCCTGTAGCCAGATATACTTCCATCATATTAGTACTTGCTTTAGCTACAATAATGAAGTGGAAAGTACACCAGATGGATGTCAAGACTGCTTTCTTGAATGGTGTAGTAGAAGAGGAAGTATATGTGGAACAACCACTAGGTTTTGAGACACATGACAGAGAGACTCATGTGTGTAAATTAAAGAAATCTCTGTACGGTTTGAAACAGGCACCCAGGACATGGTACGGTAGAATTGACAGCTTCCTATCCAGTTTGGGCTTTACCAAGAGTAAATCGGATTCCAACCTTTACTACAAGGTTGAAGAAGGAAACCCAGTGATACTACTGTTGTATGTAGATGATCTATTTGTGACAGGTAAGGAAGGGTTGATTTCTGATACAAAGAGGAAGCTTGCTGTCGAGTTCGAGATGAAGGACTTGGGTATGATGCACTAATTTATAGGCATGGAGGTGTGGCAGAATGAAGATGGAATTTCCTTGGGACAAGGGAAGTATGTAGTAGAGATCCTAAAGAAGTTCGTGATGATGGACTGCAAAGTTATGACCACACTTATGGCATTGAATATGAAGCTATTGAGTGATGCTTCATCAAAATCGGTTGATGCTACAATGTATCGTTAGATGAGTGGGTCCTTGATGTACCTAAAGAATATGAGACCAGATATTTTCTTTGCTGTGAACACATTGAGCCAGTTCCTGGAGGATCCGAGACATGTTCACTTGGTTGCTGCAAAGCATATTCTAAGGTACCTGGAGGGTATAGTTGATTATGGGCTCAAGTATGAGGTGAATTAGAAGATTAACCTAGAAGGTTATGTGGATTTGTATTGGGTAGGCAGTTCCACTGATAGGAAGAGCACTTATGGGTGTTGCTTTAGTATGGGATCAGGTGTGATCTCCTGGTTTAGCAGGAAAGCAATCATGTGTGGCACTAAGTACAGCTGAAGCAGTGTATGTTGCAGCTTGTTTAGCTAGTTGTGAGGCAGTGTGGCTGAGAAAGATATTGTCTAATTTATCTGATCTCTAGATGGATGCTACTTGTATATATTGTGACAACCAGAGTTGTGTGAAATTGTCAAATAACCCGGTGTTCCATGACAAGTCGAACCACATCGAGATAAAATATCACTATATCATGGATATGGTGCAGAGAGGAGTAGTGAAGCTCCAGTATGTTGCCACAAACGAACAAATAACCGATGTATTGACCAAGCCATTAGCCAGAGTGAAGTTTGAGTACTTCAGGGAGAAGCTTGGTCTTCTCCATATCGAGGTTCCTTCCAAAGGGGAAGTGATGAGTCTGTGAGCCCTTCTGACATGGTGAGAGGATTGGTTCCTTCCATGGTCAGATGTAAGTGTTGTGCCTTTCTGACATGGTGAGAGGATTGGTTCCTTCCATGGTAAGATGTAAGTGTTGTGCCTTTCTGACATGGTGAGAGTATTGGTTCCTTCCATGGTCAGATGTAAGAGCTGTGACATGATGACAGGATTGGTTCCTTCCATGGTCAGATATATGTGATGATACCACATCCAGCATGAAAAAGGGTTAGCTCTGTGATGACACATCCAATATGAAAAAGGATTGGCTCTGTGTAGATGCCACATCCCGCATGAAAAAGGGTTGGCTCTGTGATGACACATCCAGTATGAAAAAGGACTGGCTCTGTGTAGATACCACATCCAGCATGAAAAAGGGTTGGCTCTGTGATGACATATCCAGTATGAAAAAGGACTGGCTCTATGTGGATGCCACATCCATCATGAAAAATGGTTGGCTCTATGATGACACATCCAGTATGAAAAAGGACTGGCTCTATATTGGTGCCACATCGAGGATGAATAAGGGTTGGCTCTATGATGATACATCCAGCATGAAAACGGGTTGACTCTATAGAGGACTACATCCCGTATGAAAAAGGAATGGCTCTGTAGATTTGCGTCTAGCATGAAAAGGGGTTGGCTCTGTCGATAAAGACCTACATGGAGGCTAGGCTCTACACCCAGCATGAAAAAGGGTTGGCTCTATAGAACATATTATGACGAGTAGAATTGAGATAGCACCAGTGATGATGACCCAGTGATGATCCAGCAGTGATGATCCAGATCAAGTGATGATCCAGACTTGATGATGATCCAGTGACAATCCAGATCTAGTGATGATCAAGACTTGATGATGATCCAGTGATGATCCAGACTTCATGACTTGACGATGGGGATGAATTGACGATGAAGATGAATTGAATATGAAGATGACATGATGATGATCCAGATAATACAAAGAAGAAGACTTGTGCTCATAAATTGTGTCGAGAGAATACCTTCCTAGTTAAGAGGGAGTGTTGATGTATTTGTAACTTCGAAATGTATTCACTTGTATAACTTATGTATTGTACCCTGATGTTTATTCTGGGAACTATCTATAATGTAATTGAGTCATGTCATGACCCAATGTTCCGATCGGGAGATTCAATAATGTAAACAAGTCATGTAAATTCATAGAGTATAACCCTCATTATTGATCAAGGGTTAAAGTCCCGTAGTTGTGGGGCCCTAGGGTTATTAGACTCTCCTAGAGAATTCAGCCCTAGTGAGTTATTGTCAAGTCGGGAAGTAGTATAAATAGAGAGGGAGCCTCTCTATTTATCGCACATTCATACTCATTCACTCACACTCAGTTGTAGCGTATAGCTGAGAGAGAGAGAAGTAGCTGGGATAAGAGAAAGAGAGACTATTGCTGTCGGGAGATCATCTTACTGTATTTGGGTTTTACTTTTGGTGTTGATTCTATCTCTAAGGAAGTTGTAGGTTTTTCTCCTTTATGGTTTCCCCAAGGAAAATATTTGTGTTCATTGTCTCTTGTGTTTGATTTCTGTGCTTGTTAATCTCTCAGATAAGATCCTGAGATCATATAGCTTAAATGTTAAAATCTAACACAAGGAAAGTATGCAGTAGAGATCCTGAAGAGGTTCAGGATGATGGAATGCAAGTCCATGACCACACCTATGGCATCGAACTTGGAGCTATTGAGTGATTCTTCATTAGAGTCAGTTGATGCTACGATGTATCATCAGATGATTGGGTCCTTGATGTACCTAACAAATAAGATACCAGATATTTTCTTTGATGTGAACACATTGAGCCAGTCCCTGATAGATCCTAGACATGTTCACTTGATTACTGCAAAGCATATTTTGAGATGCCTAAAGGGTACATTTGATTATGGGATCAAGTATAAGGTGAATCAGAATATTAACCTGGAAGGTTATGTTGATTCAGATTGGGAAGGAAGTTCCATTGATAGGAAGAGCACTTCGGGGTGCTGCTTCAGCATGGGATTAGGTGTGATCTCTTGGTTTAGCAGGAAGCAATCCTACGTGGCACTAAGTACAGCTGAAGCAGAGTATGTCATAGCTTGTTCAACTAGTTTTTAGGCAGTATGGATAAGAAAGATACTATCTGATTTGTTTGATCTCCAATTGGATGCTACTTGTATATATTATGACAACCAAAGCCGTATGAAGTTGTCAAAGAACCTGGTGTTCCATGACAAGTCGAAGCATAATGAGATCAAATATCATTATATTAGGGATATGGTACAGAGAGGAGCAGTGAAGCTCTAGTATGTTCCAACAGACGAATAGATAGCTGATATGTTGACCAAGCCATTATCCAGAGTGAAGTTTGAGTACCTCAGGGAGAAGTTTGTTGTTCTCCAGATCGAGGTTCCCTCCAAAGGGAAGTGATGATTCCATGAGCCCTTCTGACATGGATGTAGGATTGGTTCCTCCCATGGTCAGATGTAAGTGCAGAGCCCTTCTGACATGCATGTTGGATTGGTTCCTCTCATGGTCAGATGTAAGTGTAGAGCCCTTCTAACATGAATGTTGGATTGGTTCCTCTCATGGTCAAATGTAAGTGCAGAGCTCTTCTGACATGAATGTTGGATTGGTTCCTCTCATGGTGATATGTAAGTGCATAGCCCTTCTGACATGAATGCTGGATTGGTTCCTCTCATCATAAGATGTAAGTGCAGATCCCCTCTGACATGAATGATGGATTGGTTCCTCTCATGGTTAGATGTAAGTGCAGAGCCCTTCTGACATGAATGTTGGATTGGTTCCTCTCATGGTTAGATGTAAGTGCAGAGCCTTTCTAACATGAATGCTGGATGTGTTCCTCTCATTTTCAGATGTGAGTGATGGGCCTTTCTGACATGGATGTAGGATGTGTTCCTCCCATGGTCAGATGTCAGTGTTGGGTGTGCCTTTCTGACATGGATGCTGGATGTGTTCCTCCCATGGTCAGATGTAAGTGTTGGGTGGGCCTTTCTGACATGAATGTTGGATGTGTTCCTCCCATTGTCAGATATAAGTGTTGAAGAAGATGAAGACCTACATGGCGGCTAGGCCTACAACCAGCATGAAAAAGGGATGGCTCTGTAGAACTTCCTGTGACAATTAGAATTGAGAGATAGCACCTGTTGATCAAGATAGTAGAAGCAGTGATGATGATGATGATCTAGTGATGATCCATCTTTGATGATGATCCAGCTATTATGATGATCCAGTGATGATCCATATTTGAAGATGATCTAGTTTCGATGATGATCCAGTGATGATCCAGTTTTGATGATGATCCAGAGAAGAAGACTTGTGGTGGTGAGCCTCTCTATTTATCACACAGTCACTCACACTCAGTTATAGGGCATGAGTGAGAGAGAAGAAGTTGGGATAAGAGATAGAACAACCATTGGAGATCATCTTACTGTCTTTGGGTTTTACTACTACCATTGGTGCTTATTCTATCTCTGAGGAAGTTGTGGGGTTTTCTCTTTTATGGTTTCCCCAAGGAAGATCTTTGTGTCCATTGTCTCTTGTGATTGATTGTTATACATGTTATTATCTCAGATAAGATCCTAGACCATATTGCTTAAATGATAAAAATATAACACATGCAACTGACTAAAATGATCAAGAAGATGAGCAAAGAAATAAAGAAGATGAAGATTCATGTGAAGACTATGTTTTAATTTCAACACCCACAGGTTTAGTATCACATAGTAATGATACATAGCTAGTATATACTGGTTCCTCCAAGCACATGAAAGGTTACAAGGACTCACTGTCTTGTCTTGTAAAAAATGAGTCCCCACACAAAGTACTGATTGGTGATAATTTTCAATATCCCATCAAAGGGATGGGAGAAGCCTCTTATAAGTTGGAATCCAAAAATTGCATGAATATGAAGGATGCCATGTATGTCCCAGGACTAAAGAATGATGTTCTTTCTTTATCATCCTTAGAGAAAAAGGTTTCGGAGTTTCTTTTGTAGATGGTGAATTCCTCATGTGGAAAAAAGGAAAAAACTGTATATGATGAAATAGTGATTGGAGTTGAAGAAGGAGGACTCTACAAATTAAATGGCATGCATATTCATCCTTGATTTCTAGAACTATAATCCTATGTGAATTTTGGCACAAAAGAATTTGTCGTATAAATTAGAAAGCATTACCAATTGTGAGCAAGGTGGTGACAGGTTTACCAAATATCCAGGTAAACCATGAAAGAGTGTGCAAAGGATGTGCACAAGGAAAGTAATAAGAACCCTTATCCAAGTAGTGACAGTAAATAAAAAGGGATTCTAGACATTGTCCACTCAAATCTATGCAGAGAAATGAAAACTACTTCATTAAGAGGGTACGTTGACTATGCTTCCTTCATCATGACTACTCCCGCAAGACTTGGATCTATTTATTGAAGAAGAAGGCTGAAGTGTTCGATAAGTTCAAGGAGTTTATGTTGTAGAAAAACTTTCTGAAAAGAGGATTAAGACCTTAATATTAGATAATGGAGGAGAATTTACATCAGGTGAATTTGACTAGTACTGCAAAGAATTTGGGATTAAGAGGGAGCTCACCATCCCATATCATCCTCAAGAAAATGGTGTGGTTGAAATGAAGAATATATCTATCATGGAAGTTGTAAAAGCCATGATTAATATATACTTATGTACTAGTGAGAAGAAGAATCTAGAACATAAGTATATTTAAAAATAGAATCTCCCATCATTCCCATGGGAATAGACTCTAGAAAAGATATTTACCAAAAAAAAGCCTGAAGTCAGCCACCTAAAAATATTTGGTTGTCCAGTATATATACACAACCCCAAAGAAAAGAGATTGACGTTGGACCCTTCAGGAAAGAAGGGATTGTTTGTAAGATATAGTGAGCAATCAAAGTCTTACCAAATATATATCCCAGGATACCATAAAATTGAACTAAGCAGAGATGCCACATTTGACGAAGATACAACTTTCAAAAAATGAAGGAAAGACAAGGAAGTCGAAGAAGAGCATGAAAGTCGAAGAGCTGTAGAAGGTTCTAAACCAGTCATAAATGAGAAGGAAGAACAGATACCTGAGTATCATGACATAACAGAACCTCAAATACCTAAATATTTTCCTAGTGAGATGATATCACACAAAAGAAGGCATGCTTGAGGATGAGAAGTAATTGAAGAAATAGAAAGACATGGTGTTGCAGAAGGAACCATCAGAGAAAGAAAGAATCCAAATCCATACCCCAGTTATGTGTCCTTAATGTGTGATATCGTTGACAAAGAATCTACATGATTTGAAGAAGAAACAAAGAACAAGGAATGGCTAGATTCCATGATCGTGGAATACCGGTCCATTATAAAGAACAATGTATGAGAAGTAGTACCAAGATGAAGAACAAATTATTAGTATCCTTGAAATGTATCTACAAAATAAAGAATTCAATAGATGGTAGTATAGAGAAGTACAAGGAAATATTTGTAGCCCGTGGATTCTCTTAGAAGGAAGGAATCGAATCTGAGGAGACCTTTGCACCAGTAGCAAGGTACACCTCAATCATGACCATCCTTGTCTTGGCATCCAAGATGAAGTGGAAGCTACATCAAATGGATGTAAAGACAACCTTCCTAAATGGAATTATAAAATAAGAATTTTACATTGAACAACCATGAGGATTTGAGATAGATAATCTTAACACTCATGTATAAATACAAAAGAAGGAGTTGTATGGGTTGAAGAGATCACCCAGAGCATGGTATGGAAGAATTGATGGCTTCTTGATGAGTTGGAATTTACCAAGAGTAAAGCAGATTCCAACCTCTACTACAAGGTTGAGGATGATGGGATTATGATATTACTACTATATGTGGATGATCTATTCTTGAATGGTTTGGATAAGCCCATCAACGAATGCAAGAAGAAGCTTGCTGCAAAATTTGAAATGAAAGACCTTGGAATAATGCACTATTTCATAGGTCTTGAAGTATGGCGGTATCTACATGATATTTGTTTAAATCAAGGAAAATATGCAGTTGAGATCCTAAAGAGATTTGGGATGATGGATTGTAAGGCTATGACTACTCCGATGACAACAAATTTGAAGGTTTTGAATGGCGATTCTTCGTAGATAGTGGATGTTACCTTCATTAGAGGAATTTTGGGGTCTAAAATGGGCCTCCTAAGGAAAATAATAAAATAATAGTTAACATAATAAAATAATAGTTAAAATAATAAAATAACATTGATTAATTTTGGAGGAAGAAAGAAAAAAACTACTTTTTGTGTTCGTATTTTTGACATATCTCCCTGTGTTTTTACTCAAATTTCGATCGAGAGAGCTCGTTGGATGCGGAATTTGATTCCGCATCCAACGAGTACCCACACTGCATACTTTTGACGAACCCTGCTACCCCAAAAACAAGAAATACATGAAAAAATGTGATGATGATGTCATCATCATGTTTTTTCATGTATTTCTTGTTTTTGGGGTAGCAGGGTTCATCAAAAGTATGCAGTGTGGGTACTCGTTGGATGAATAATCAAATTTTGCATCCAACGAGCTCTCCCGATCAAAATTTGAGTAAAAACACAATGAGATATGTCAAAAATACGAACAAAAAAAGTAGTTTTTTTTAATAACAAATATGTCAATTCAACCATTATGGTTGACTTATTTTATTGAAATTCTATTGGTTCTTGAATTCCAACTCACAAAAACTTATTTTGGCACGTTTTCTTATAAGGCCCATTTTAGACCCCAAATTTCCTCTAATGATACAGACATATTATTGGTTCACTAATTTATTTGACCAATACGAGGCCGGATATTTGTTTTGTTGTAAACACCCTACGTTAGTATATGGTGGAACCCAGATAGGTTCACCTAGTGGAAACAAAACATGTGATGAGGTACCTAAAGGGAACATTAGATTATGGTCTCAGATATGCATTAGTGGCGATATCATAGTACATGGAGTTACATATTTAGATTGGGAAAGAAGTTCCAAAAAATAAAAGAGAACTTCAAGATGTTGTTTTAGTTTGGGATCAAGCATGATCTCATGGTTTAGTAGAAAGAAGACCAGTATTGCACTTAGCACAGTAGAGGATGAATACATTGTAACATGTTCATCCTTTAGCAAAGCAGTATGGATTCAAAATATGTTGAAAGTATTATTTAATGCATAGATAAATCTGACTGATATCCATTGCGATAATCATAGTTGTATTAACATGACATAAAACCTAGTGTTTCATGATAATTCTAAACATATCAAAATTAAATATCATTACATTCGGGATATGGTGTAGAAGGGAGATGTAAAGCTCAAGTATGTTCCTATAGAGGAACAAGTGGCACATGTGTTTACTAATGCTATATCTTGTGTAAATTTTGAATACTTTTGAGACAAGCTTGGTGTAATCTGAAAGGACCTCCCTCAAAAGAGGGAGTGATGATGATGTAGTAGGATTCATATTGTAGTGGTGTGGTAGCTCAACCCAGGGTAGGGTATGTATTGCTAGGCTTGTTTGGCCCAAAAGGGTTAGTAATCCAGGCTAGGAATGTTTGATCCTAGGGGGATTAGTATTTCTGGCTAGGCTTGTTAGACCTGAAAGGGTTAGTAAGCCATACAAGGCTTGTTTGGTCCCCAAGGAGATCCATCTGTCTGACTAGGATTGTTTGGACCGAACTGGTTATTAAGTCAAAAAAAAGCTCAAGTGGATCTACCAGAGAACCCACCATTATTCTTCTTCATGTGTATAAAGGGTAATATGATGAGATTCCAACAATTTGTGTTGTTACCAACATTTCTATGCTGATGAAGATGATGAGATGCCAACACTATGTGTTGATTCCAACATTTCTATGCAGATGAAGACGATGAGATGCCAACACTATGTGATGATTCCAACATTTCTATGCTAATGAAGACGATGAGATGCATAACATTCTACCCTCTTCTACAATGTATCCTAAATAAGAAAAATGTAGAGAGAGAAAAACAAAAATGAGAGAGAAAAAGAGAATCTTAAATGGTAACTTTTGATCCCAAAGTTGGATTGGGGTGCTCTTGGTACCGTTGGAAAGGCCTCATCGAGGGATACAATGTTTTTGTTTTGCACTTTGCGATATTCCTCACAGTTTTTCTGGGGCATGCAGTTTTGTAAATCTAGGCATGGGGAATCTTGAAAAGCATCTTTTCAAAGATGATTTGGCTTTTCGAGATTATTCATGCCCATATTTACAAAAATGCATGCCCTGGACAAAACGATAGGAATGTGGTGAAGATCAAAACACAAACATTGTATTCCTTGACAAGAAATCTCCAACAGTACAAAGATCTCTCAAATATGAATTTGGAATCAAAAGTTATCATAAAAATACCGCAAGATTCTCATTTTCTCTCTCATTTTTGTTGTTCGATTATTTACATATTGATGTTGCATATGATGATTCAGTATTCACATATTGATGATGATGAATATGTTCCACTATTTACATACTAATGTTGCAGATGATGATGATGGTCTAGTACTCACATACTGATGTTGAAAATGATGATGATGATGATGATCTAGTATCCACATCCCGATACTCTAGATGAAGGTGATGATGTCCCTATATATATATATATATATATATTGATGATGATGATGCTAATGATGATTCATTTCCATATCAATGATGAATATGTATGATGTTGGTACAAAACTTCGCTATGACATATAGAAACTCACTAGTCAGTTGTACAGTTGTTGTGGTTGTTGTTTATGTAGAATACCTTCCTAGTTAAGAGGGATTGTTAAAATAATGTAACTTTGGAATATATTCTCTTTGTATTCTGCCATTTTGATATGTCCTTGATGTAATTGGTCATGTAAGAGTGATTGAAATAATCAATGTAATCCTCCATATGTAAGCCGGGTCAATAGTACCCATGAGTAATTATAATAAATATTATTTTGGTGTCTTACTAGACAAGTCTTCCCTGTTAGGGTTTAGGTCAAGACAAGAGTCAAATATAAATAGGGAGGTTCCTCCTTCATTTGTACTCACTTCACTCAATCTATTCTGTAAGAGGAAGAAAAACAAGTGTTCCAAAAAGAGAGAGAAAGAGTTGTCTTGGGGTTTTTACACTGTTAAGTGTGAGTTCTATACTGAGGAAGTTTTGCTGGGTTTTCTCCCCCAGGAGGGTTTCCAATGATAAATATTTGTGTTATCTTGGGTGACTATACTTTTTTTCTTTCATTGATCCTACCATTATAAATTGTTTTAGAATATCATCTAAGCAATTAAGAAAACTTAAAACCCATCTCATGAAAAAAAATTAATTCCTTATTGATGGCTCACCTTATCTATCACTATTTTTATCCTTTTTATTGAAAACTAATATGTTGGGCACATGTGCCTCTATTGACAATACCTTCCTCTATTTGGAGTCTCTCCCTATGTCATGTATGCCTCCCTATTCATGTGTGGAGCAATCCTACTAGAGGTGGGTTCCCAACATGTGCAAACTTACATGTAGTCCTAGCGAATAGTCCACCTTACCCATCCCTTCCCTTGTATTTCTATATAAAAATTCTATGTTGGGAACACTTGTTTCTTATCAGGTGCAATTTCCTTTCCCGAGAGTCTTTTCCAATGTTAGGTGCACCTACCCATGTCTTTTTTGGGCCCACCTGCCTATTCCTGTGAGAGGATCTCCTTCATATGTGTTTTCTAGGTGTACCTACCTCTACCGATAGTTTATTCTTGTACTGGGATTGATCTACCATGCCTATGTTGGGAACACCTTACAATGCATTTGGGGTGATATTTCCTAAGTTGTGTTCCCAAACATTAACAAAAACATTAATTCCTAGCCAATAGACTATGTTATCTATCACATTATTTAAAAATTTTACCATAAAGTCCTATGTTGGGTGCATGTGCCTTTATGAGGGAAACTTACCATTGATGGGAGTCTCTACTTATCTCAGGTGAACTCACCCACATCTATGCTAGTAACATGTTCTTATGCCTATGTTGATGTTCTTATCCATGTGTTGGGTGGGTTCCCAAATCATGCCAATAATGTTGAGCCTTGACCAATAGTATTATTGATCCATCACTTATGTTTCCTTCTTATCTAAAGCTCGTATCTTGGGAACATGTTCCTCTTTTAAGTGCACCAACCTTTACTAGAAGTCTCTAGGTATGTTCGGTAGGCCTCTATGTGCCTATGCCAAGTACACTTGCCTATGCATGTGTGAGGAAATATTACTTGTTGTGAGTTCCCAACTCAGGATAAAAATGTTAAATATTGACCAATAGTCCACCTTGTATGTCACCTTTCTTGTCTTTTTAATGAAAAGAATCCTATGTTGGGAATAGGTTCCTATGTTGGGCCCACATTCCTTTTCCAAGAGTATTTGCATGGATGTGTAATTATTTCCTATGCCTACAATTAATGCATATACTTGTTCCTATGAAGGGGATCCTGCCTAAGGTGGGTGCCATACTTGTGCCAAAAACGTTAAGCCTTGACCAATACACCACCTTATCCACCACTTTAGCTAATGTTTTACTAAAAAATCCTATGTTGGTCACACTTTCCTTTGTTGGGAGTCTATGCCTATGTTAGGCATGCCTACCTATTCCTATTCCTATTATGGGAATTTTTTCTTAAGGTGGGTTCCCATATCATGCCAAAAATATTAAGTCCTAACCAATAGTTTTCCTTCTCCATCACATTTTTTACTTTTACTAAAAGCTCCTATGTTCAATGCACATTCATATGTTAGTAGTCTCTACATGTGGCAGGTGTTCTTTCCTATATGTTATCAGGAATATCTCACCTTCTGCAGACAGAAGCTGTTCCTCTGGTTTGAATGGTTCAGATCCAGAACAAATGAGTGAACGACAAAGGATGAAGACCTTCCCTGAATGTTGTAAACACCTGGAATACTGCATTGATCTTGAACCTGTGTACCTGCAAACATATAAAACAAACAAGCACATCAAAGCTACCAGAAAATCATCTACACATCCATACTAGTGATTAAGGAATCCGGTAACATATACATGCGAAATCAAAACAACAGATATGTGGGACGAAAATCATCTTTGCTTAAGAATGAATGAATATGCTTACAACCATTTCCTTATTATTGAAAAACTCCTCCATGAGACAAACACTTCATTCCCAAAAGCTCCAACTTGCTCTCTTGTGCTCTCCAATGGATTGGACTAGGTAGTCAATTCAACAGCATAACAATACCATTCAGTTCTCTCCTCAACTATGGATATGAGCCTGTATTTATAGGGCTCAATGGATACGGATAGTTGAGATAATTATGGGTGAGGTGGCTCTAAGATCCTACCAAGGGGGATATCGAACTGAAACTAACCCATATTGATAGGGATAAGGGAGGACACGAGGCTCATGATCTAGAATCCTCGAGAAACTTCTCTTTTTCCCATTTTACCCAGGGTACTGCTTTTGTTCCCTTATGACAGAGCGGTTTAGGTGAGAACCCCTTTAAGAACAAATCATATAGGTAGTAGCACCACTTATCTATAATAGGACACAGTTAGTGCTGAAGAAGGTATCGCTCATCAGCAAAAAGAAAAGCACGATGCTAGGTTTTCTCAAGTAGAATTGATATTCAGAGCAAGTTTCCACTCCAAGTTTTGGGATTAAGGGAAAACATAGGGGTTAAGGATCTCATCACATGATGGTGATAGGATTTAGGTATAACAGAATGCCCCCCAAAGCATGGGGCTTAGAGGGATATGATAAGAGAGAGCTTTGAGAGAACAAGTTGTCACTTTGAGGTGAGAATGTCGGCTCGGTCGAAGAATGTCATCGAGTAGGCATATTTAGTACATCAATACTTTTGACTCATAGATGAATGTAACCAACTCATGGTTGCAAACCAATACAAGGTAGATCCATGAGGGGAATAAACAATCATGGCTACTAGAATACATCGTAGATCCATGTGATAGACGACTCAAACTTGTTCATATCTACCGGACATGCAACATAGATCTATGTCATACAGACACAAATTTGAGCATATCCAGGACAATACAAATGTGGATCCATGCTAAATATACAAAACTCCATCGCAACCTGGGGAAAGAAATGAGTGCTAAACAAATACCCAGGGTCTTTGTCTCATCTTCCACAAAGTATGATTCTATCCATGTGATTACACTGTTCTGAATTCGAACATGGTAGAAACCACTTGATTATCGGCCAATGATGTCAACCATTAACAAGTGCGAGGGAGGTCACCATTGATGTCAATGATTCCAAAGGTACCCTAGTATAATCTACTGAGTGTGAATAGATGTCCTGATGTCGAACACCTAGTTGATTCTATCGATCAAAGGTCAATGATGTGAACCTATGTCGAGAGTGAGAGAATCTGTCATTGAGGCATACAGATCTCAAGGTATTAAGTTTTGTTTCTAAGAATATTTCTTGTATGATGAGCTAATGTCGATGGGAATAGTCTCGTCGAATGAGGGCCATCATGAGTCCCACATCGACGACACAAAATTTGAAACAAAGTTCTGGAATGATGTGAATAAGGTAACCATAAAACTGACTCAAAATTACTAACATGGAGACTGTTTTGACTGCAGAGGTAAACTTCTTCAACTTCCCTTTGAACATTAGGCAGCACGACAAAAGACTTGGCAACATGACTAGACCAGACAAACACACAGTGCGATGGTGGAAAATGCATTCTTTTGAAAGACTTAAAGGAGTGACATGACTCATGAAAATGGATCGCCATGGAGATTAGCTGAATACCCAATTGACTGAAATGATATGCAGATAAGTGCCATGTTCAAAGGTAACGACAAAATACTGCCATTTATTTGCAAAATGATTCCCTTCCCATTTTTCCCATCATGGTTGATGAGTGCCTCTTTTTGTTTTTACGAGTTCAAAGAGGGTAACAAACACTCGTTATAGCTCGTCTAAAGACAAGTCCAAACTCATATGTTTTACGAACCTGAGAGAGGAGGGGTTCATTCCCAAAAGAGGGTCTCTCAATGTTTGATTTAATGAGTCCGATGAAAGTTAACTCAGTATTGTTCATGTTTAGAGAGTTTGAACGACCATGGAAGAAGACTCCACAGGGTCCTTTTTCGTAAAATAGTTCACCTAAACTGAGAAAGTGATAACTTATCATCAGATGAATGACTCTTCAAGTGCTTTAGCGAGCATCAAGAAGACAAGATCACTCGACAATCTTTTCGTATTTAAGGAGCCCAAAAAGAGTTTAAAGAAGACTCCACTAGGTCTCTTTTCACGACGAGAGATTTTACGAGTCTGAAAAGAATCAGAAAAGGACTAGGACCTTTGATGCTAAATTTGGAGAGCATGACCAAAGTGTCACAATAAACGCTCAAAAGACTTTTTCCATTTTATGGTAGTACGAAAAAGTCAAAAACTAACTCCCAAAACTTTTACTACTACCGCTCTTCTATCCTGCAACGACTTGAAAAACAAGTGTTAAATTTTCCAACAATTGACATTAAAGGATTATGACCGATAGGTTTTGAGTAATAAATGATTTTAAAACAAAACTATAACATGTCAAAACCTAAAATGTATATAAAAGTTATGTAAATAGTAAAAAATCGAAACATTTTACCATTTACCCATAGTGGAGAGCCTTTGGAGCATTTTCTTGGCCAGATTTTTAGTTGTTGATATCAGGAGCATCTACCATCAGATTCATGCACCGTCAGTTCCAGGTAATAGCTTAAACCCTACTCTTTCATTTCATGCTTTCAATTTTGATTTTTGGTGGTGTTTTGGGCATATTGGGTGATCCCTAAAACCATGGAAGCGAGCATAGCTCTTATCCCTTGCGGGATAAGCGGTACCCCGCTAGAACCACACCAAAAACAATGCGCACAAGTGATGCTACCTCCTGTCCTCAATGGGACATAGGTGGTGTCGGCCATGGATAAATAAAAAAGCATGCACAAGAAAAACTAGCTCAAATTTAATGATTTGAACTATTGGGAATGCTTCTAATTGGTCTTGTGATGGTTTTTGACAGGTCCCCATTAATAAAAAATGGTAATATGGAAAGAGAGGCAACATGACAAGGATGATGCATTTGTCCAATGAAACGTGGGTTGTATAGCCGTGTTGAGAGACTGTGGACTTCTAAAGTTTTTCCGCACACCCAACATGGTGTCACATGAGTGACTGTTAGAGCATATCCTCCGGATGTGGAATCCGGAGAAACAGTATTTTGAATTTGGTGCTCACATATTGACAATTGAAGTAGAGGACATCTACTTCCTGAAAGGCCTATCGAGACAGGGTGCTCCCATATCTTTGACTGGTTCCCATGGAGGGGACATTACTACTCAGGAGTTGATAAACTACCATTGCATTCCTGGGACTAGGACATCAGGGAAGAAAATTCCCATAAAAGCAATGGTGGATGCCCACTATGGACAATTTTGTTTACCATGCAGAGAGTGGAGGGAAGCCAAGGGGTACACCAAGAATCTAGAGTGCATATGCTCTATGCCATAGAGTCCATGGCACCCACAGTTTTCAACTGGGAGGAAGCTCTACTTCCGATCTTCAAGGATCAGCAGACCAAGTGTCGACAGGGGGAGCTGAAGCAATTCAATTTCGATTCCATTCTAGCTTGTTTCTTTTCGAGCGGGTTCCACAGATGAGACCCCGAGTGGTCTTTACAAATTTGAGGGTGTGCGGGACCCTCGCATACAAAGATGGGTCTGGATCATGGCCCGTACTAGAGCAGGTAGAGGCAAGGTAAAGTTTGATGACCCGTTATTTTGATGGTTGAGAGATCAGATCCTCATGGTGGAGGACTATGCATATGCAATCACTGACTTCAATGGTGATCCTAACCTACCGCTCCCACCTGGTGGACAGTGGGGTGATATTGGTAAGAAACAAAAACCCTAAAATTGAAATTATGTTTTTATGTTTTATATTTTTTATATTTAGTAACGATACTTGAATGTTTTCATGCAGATGTCAAAGCAGCACGACCTGGGGGATCCTCCCCACTAGACAGGCGAGCCAGAGCCTGTTTTGTACAACAGGGCGATGATGTGATAGGGGAGCTAGAGGAAAACCTAGAGAGGTTGACTCTATACATCTCGGATGCCTCGATTGATGACCTCCCACTGAGGTACCAAAGGCCTACTGCAAGAGTACCGGTACTCCGGCAGTAGCCCGGGAAATTATGTGTTACCACGAGCATCATTAGATGATGAGTGCATGATGTATTCACTAAAAGATAATAGATAGCTTCAGGAATTTTGTATGATGATTTTTTACCTGAAATCCTACGTGCTTCAGATGAGGTCTCGTGACCTATTTTTTGTAAAACATGTTTATATGTATATACAGACTTCTACTTGGGTGTTTATATGTCTCAAATGGTGAATGTTTTTTATATGAGTTTTATGTGTCTTTTATAGTTTATTTACAGTGAACCCTCTTTTATTTTTGTGTCATGAATGGGTGATATGCTAGTCTAGGATGTGATTTTCCAATGAGTCGGAAACTGCATTATGTTCCCTATGGATATTCCTATAGATAATAGTTTCAAATGACCTTTCTAATAAACGTACCCTCTGGAAGAGACGAAGAAGCATAGGATTCCTAATGGTATAGACATGGTTTAGATGACAAACCATGAGTTGTGAGTCCATCAATAATACCAAGTTACGAACATCTTGGGAGGCATCTCCAGTCATAAGACCTATGACTGCTCGATACTCGACGATAGTGTTGGTAGCAGGACCAATACAAACCACTCCTGAACTGACCAAATTGTAAGCTGGGAATAGAGAACCCAAGTAGCTGAGGCAGGATTTAAGGTGTGGCAGCAAGTGTTATACCCAAATCCTATCACCACCATGTGATAATACCTTTGACTTACATGTTTTCCCTTAATCCTAGCACTTAGAGTGGAAACCTATGTTGTTTGTCAATTCTACATGAAAAAACTCAGCACCGCGTTTTCCCTGTGGTCCATGAGTGGTACCTTGATTGCACCACCTGTATCCTATTTTCCATAAGCATGTTATTTTTTCAACATTAAGCTAGCATTATGTTAGGATATTTACTGAGAGAACAACAAGTATAGCAATCAAACATAAGAGACAATTAACACAGTGTTTTTCATCAGGGAAACCATAAATGGAGAAAACCCCACAACTTCCTCAGAGATAGAATCAGCACAAGATGTAAAGCCCCAAAAGAGTAAGATGTACTCCCGACAACAGTAATCGTCTTCTTGTCTAGCCCTAGTGTCTTCTCCTTCCTCAACTATGCGCTACACTTGAGTGTGTGAGTGATGTGTACTAAATAGAGACCCCAACTCTCTATTTATACTAATCCCGACATGACTAAAACCCTACTAGGGCTGACCTCTACTAGGACATTCTAATAACCCTAGTGCCTCGAAACTGCGGGGACTTTAACCCTTACACAATCGGAGGGTTACCCACTACGACTTGACATGACTTGTTTACATTATTGATTCTCCTGATCAGAACATCGGGGCATGACAACATGACTCAATTACATAATAGATACATCCCGGAATAAACATCAGGTTACAATACATAAGATACATAGATGAATACATTCCGAAGTTACAAATACATCAACACTCCCTCTTAACTAGGAAGGTATTCTTTCGACACAATTTTCAACACTGGTATTCTTCTCTGTATCAACTGGATCATCTCATCATCTGCATCTCGAGTCTTTTGAGTCTTCAGATAATCTTCATTCTTCGAATTTGGATCATCTCTCGATCTGGATCATCATCACTGGACTGGATCTGGATCATCACTCAATCTAGATCATCACTGCTGAATCTGGATCATCACTCGGTCTAGATCATCACTGCTGGATCTGGATCATCACTCAATCTGGATCATCACTACTGGATCTGGATCATCACTCGATCTGGATCTCTCGGAGTCATCATAACTGGATCTAGATCATAACTCGATCTGGATCTCATCTGGTCATCATCATGTGTTCTATCTCATCATAGGAAGTTCTACATATCCAACCTTCTTTCATGTTGGTTGTAGGCCTAGCCATTAGGTAGGTCTTCACCCAACACTTACATCTGACCTACTCATTAGAAAGGAACGCCCAACACTCACATCTGATCATGTAGAAACCTACAATCACATCAGATAGTCCCAGCACTCACATTCACCAGCATGATAGGACATCACATCACTAACATCTGTGTAAAGGATTCAGCACTTATATCTGACCTGGAAGGAACTGAATCCTCTCACCATCACCAGAAAGGATTGCACTCACATTTGACATGGAAGGAACTGAATCCTCTCACCATGACAGAATGTCCTGCACTCACATCTGACATGGAAGGAACTGAATCCTCTCACCATGACAGAATGGCCCCCAATCCTAGACTGAGCTACCTGGTAATGGACTAGGTGCTTCCACTCTTTCGGAGAGTGTCATTTGCCCTTATATCTATCCTGCTCAACAGAATGGCCAGCACTCATATCTTACATGGAAGGAACTGAATCCTCTCACCATGATAGAATGGCCCAGTCCTTACATCTGACCTGCTCGTCAAAATGGCTTTGGGACTCATCACTTTCCCTTGGAGGAAACCTCGATCTGGAGAACACCAAGATTCTCCCTGAAGTACTCGAACTTCACTCTAGCCAATGGCTTCATCAACACATCAGCTATCTATTCCTCCATCGCAACATACTGGAGCTTCACTGCTCCTCTCTGCACCATATCCCTGATATATTGATACTTGATCTCGATGTGCTTCGACTTGTCATGGAACACCGGATTCTCTGAAAACTTCATGAAACTCTGGCTGTCACAATGTATACAAGTAGCATCCATCTGGAGATCAAATAAATCAGATAGTAGCTTCCGCAGCCATACTACCTCACAACTAGCTAAACAAGCTGCGACATACTCTGCTTCAGCTGTACTCAGTGCCACAAAGGATTGCTTCCTGCTAAACTAAGAGATCACACCTGATCCCATACTGAAGCAACACCCTGAAGTGCTCTTCCTATCGATGGCACTACCTGTCCAATCTGAATCAACATAACCCTCCAGGTTAATCTTCTGATTCACATCGTACTTGATCCCATAATCAACTGTACCCCTCAGGTACCTTAGAATATGTTTTGCAGCAATCAAGTGAACATTTCTCAAATCTTTCAAGAACTAGCTAAAGGTGTTCACAGCAAAACAAATGTCTGGTCTCATGTTCGTTAGGTACATCAATGACCCAATCATCTGACAATACATCTAGCATCAACCGACTCTGATGAAGCATCACTCAATAGCTTCAGGTTCGATGCCATAGGTGTGGCCATAGTCTTGCAGTCCATCATCCCAAACCTCTTCAGGATCTCTACTGCATACTTCCCTTGTCCAAGGAAGATTCCATCCGCACTCTGCCACACCTCCATACCTAGAAAATAGTGCATCATACCCAAGTCCTTCATCTCGAACTCAGTAGCAAGCTTTCTCTTCGTATCAGTAATCAACCCATCCATACCTATCACAAACATATCATCTACATATAGTAGAAGAATCACTGGGTTGCCATCTTCAACCTTGTAGTAAAGGTTGGAATCTGCTTTACTCTTGGTAAATCCCAAACTGGATAGAAATCTATCAATTCTACCGTACCATGTCATGGGTGCCTGTTTCAAACCGTACAGGGCTTTCGTCAATCTGCATACATGAGACTCCCTGTCATGTGTCTCAAAACCAAGAGGTTGTTCTACATACACTTCTTCTGCCACTACACCATTCAAGAATGCAGTCTTGACATCCATCTGGTGTATCTTCCATTTCATCACTGCAGCCAAAGCAAGTACTGATCTGATGGAATTGTATCTAGCTATAGGTGCAAAGGTTTCTTCATAGTCTATTCCCTCTTTCTAAGAGAAACCCCGAGCTACAAATCTTGCCTTATATTTTTCAATGCTACTGTCTGCAGCATGTTTGATCTTGTAGATCCATTTGGAAGTTACAACTGACTTCCCTTCTGGTCTTGGGACAACATCCCAAAAATCATTTTTCATGATCGATTGGTACTCTTTGATCATAGCATCCTTCCATTCTTTCCATTCTGCCACTTCTTCATAACTGGAAGGTTATTTATCAATGAAATCACATAGTAAAGCTACATACCCAGAACAGGATCTGGTCCTCTTTCTTTCTCTGTGATTCTCTTCTGGAGCCCCATATCTTTCCGCACCTTGGATAAGTTCTCCTACCCAAGCAGGTTTCGTCTTATGAGGATTCTTCTCTAGAGGTGGATCTACATGTCTTTGTGGTTATTCAAATTATCAATCTTCTTCTCGAGTTTCTTCATTCATGGTTGTATCATGAATTCTGGGTGCTTCTGCTTCTTCAGGTTCTTCAGCAGGTCTCTTTCTGGATTTGTTGTAAGCTGTGTCTTCATCAAATGTCACATCCCTGCTGATGTCAATCTTCTTGTATCCTGGGAAATATATTCTTTAAGCCTTCAAGCTTTCAGAGTATCCCACAAATATACCCTTCTTTCCTGAAGGATCAAATTTAGTCCTCTTCTCTTTTGGAATGTGGATGTACACAGGACAGCCGAATATTCTGAGATGGCTGACTTCTGGTTTCTTGACGGAGAAGACTTCTTCAGGAGTCTTGTTCTCGAGTACTCTATGTGGAGTACGGTTTTGTACATACACCGCTATTGTGGCAGTTTCTTCCCAAAGATGCATAGGAAGGTCTTGATCATGAAGCATTGCTTTTGCAGTTTCCATGATAGTTTTTTTCTTTCGTTCCGCAATCCCATTCTATTGTGGATTATAAGGAGTGGACAACTCCCTCTTAATCCCTGATTCTTTGCATAGCTCTTTGAATTCGTTTGAAGTGACTTCTCCACCATTATCTGATCGAATGGTCTTGATCTTCTTTTCAATATGGTTCTCGATCAAGGCTTTGAATTCCTTGAACTTACTGAATACTTCGTCTTTTTTCTTCATGAAGTAAACCCATGTCTTCCTAGAAAAGTCATCAATAAAAGAAACATAATATGCATACCGATTAGAGAGTTTGATGACATAGGACCACATACATCGGAGTGGATGATTTCCAAGATTCCTTTTGCTTTGCTTTCGCTGCTTGGAAATGTCTTCTTTGTATTCTTTCCTTTCGCACATCCTTTGTAGACCCCATCATGTTTTGCTTGGATTTCTGGAAGACCTTCGACAGCTTTGCTTGCAATAGTTAGTGCTCTGTAATGCACATGTGAAAGCCTTCTATGCCAAAGTTCACTTGGCTCTACTGTTTCATGGACCAAGGCTTGTTCTGAATGGCCCTTCAATTTGTACAATCCTCCTTCTTGTTCTCCAATCACTACCACATCATCGATAGTCTTTCCTTTTGGTCACATGATGACTTGACCATCTATGAATGCAACCCGCATTCCTTTTGCATCTAATGCTGATATGGAGAGAAGGTTCTTCTTGAGTCCTGGCACAAACAATACTTCTTTCATTGTTAGAGATTTTCCAAAGTCTATTTTATAGGAAGATTCCCCACTACCTTTTATTGGACATTGGTAGTCATCTCCTAGCTTTACCTTGTGAGGTGATTCATGTTCTGACAGTCTCACAAAGGATTCCTTGAATCCATTCATATGTTTGGAATCCCCACTATCTATAATCCAATCATCACTTCCATGAGTAAGGTTACCTATGAGAGCAAATATTAGAACATATTCTTCCTCGATTGAAGAATCTTCACTTTCATATCTGGATCTCTTCCTAGATGGTTCATCATCCTCTGCATCATGAGCATGATGTCTTCTTTTGTTGCTCTTCTTCATTATATTCTGTTTGTTAGGACAGTTCCTTGCATAGTGTCATGCTTCATCACATGTATAGCATATGATCCTAGATACATCTTTTCTAGTGTTATCTTTGTGAGAGTGCTTACCTCTGGAGCTATGAGGTCTTCTTTTGTTTGACTTGGAGTGAGACTTGGAGTGTACCGTGAGAGCTTGGTCTTCACTTCCCATCTTCTCTTCTTGAGCTACTATCCGAGCTTCTTTTTAAGAACACTCTTCCCATAGTCTGCTGAACTTAAATAACATCTTTCTAGCATAGATTCCTTGGATGAAAAAATCCCATGACCTAGGAAGGCCATTCAAGGTAGTCATTACAATCTTTGCATTTTCCACTTCTTCATCAACTGCTTATAGTTGCTCTTTGATCTGAGAAACTCTTGTGAAGTAAGACTGGATTGTTTCTGCATTCTGAATCTTCACATTCTTTAGTTGGTTTCTCAGGTTCATCTTCCTGTTTATGTTCTTCCCTTCAAACAATTTGGTTAGGGCATCAAACATAGATTTAGGTGTCTTGAGAGAGGACACCTATGGGATAAGGTGATCCTTGATAGAATCAGCAATGATCCTCTTTTCCATAACCATCTTCTTCTTATGTAAGGCCTTTGCCTCATCTCCCTCTATAACTAGAACCTCCTCATGGATGTAGGAGTCTAACTCATTTTCTTCTAGGACCAGGGAGATCCTATACTTCCAGGCTCAGAAGTTATTAGCTCCCTCAAGCTTTTCATCAAGCTTGGTATGATGAGACATCTTAACTGAGAACCTCAAATGGAAATACAAAATATTTTAGATCTTACCAGGTTCAAGATGTCGGAGCTAAAACTTGAGCTAAAATCCTGTAGAGCTGGTTCAGGAGCAAATTAGGGTTTTGCTTTTCCGGAGTTCTGTCCACCCAAATGCCTTGAAATTTGTCCCTAACTTCGATTTTTGGGAGGAGATCAATCCAGGCCTGGGCTCACTAAAAAAATCCTCTTCTGTGAAAAGCCCTAATTTCTGACAGGAGTGACAGGTCCAAAACTGAAAAACCTCAGAATTGGATTCTGCTTCGACAAAAAGATGCGCCCTAAGGAGGAGAGTTGTTCCACCTTAATTTTGTTGAAAATATGTGGAGGAAGATACACAAACTAGGAATCCCTAGTTCCCAGAGCTGCACAGTGTCTTCTTCTCAGGTTAGCTCTGATACCATGTTAGTTTTTCAACAATAAGCTAGCATTATGTTAGGATATTTAATGAGAGAACAACAAGTATAGCAATCAAACACAAGAGACAATGAACACAGTGTTTTTCATCAGGGAAACCATAAATAGAGAAAACCCCACAACTTCCTTAGAGATAGAATCAGCACAAGATGTAAAACCCCAAAACAGTAAGATGTACTACCGACAGCAGTAATCTTCTTCTTGTCTAGCCCCAGTGTCTTCTCCTTCCTCAACTATGCACTACACTTGAGTGTGTGAGTGATGTGTAGTAAATAGAGACCCTAGGTCTTGATTTATACTAATCTTGACATGACTAAAACCCTAATAGGTCCGACCTCTACTAGGAGAGTCTAACAACCCTAGTGCCTCGAAACTGTGGGGAATTTAACCCTTACACAAACGGAGGGTTACCCACAATGACTTGACATGACTTGTTTACATTATTGATTCTCTTGATCGGAACATCGGGGCATGACAACATGACTCAATTACATAATAGATACATCCCAGAATAAACATCAGGTTACAATACATAAGATACATATATGAATAGATTCCGAAGTTACAAATACATCAACAAAGAGGTGCCACCATCTATGGTCTTTGGTCCATCAGAGTTTCTCATCTAAACTGCTCTGTCATAAGAGAATAAAAGAGGTACCCTGGGTAAAATGGGAAAAAAAGAAGTTTCTCGAGGCTTCTAGATCATGAGCCTCATGTCCCGCCTTATCCCTATCATTGTGGGTTAGTTGAGTTCGAAATCCCCCATCATAGGATCTTAGAGGCCACCTCATCCACAAATATCTCAACCATTCCTATCCATTGAGCCTTATAAATACAAGCTCATGCCCATGGTTGAGGGGGGAACTATAGAGGTGTTGTTATGCTATTGGATTGACCACTTAGTCCAAGCCATTGGAGAGCATAGAGAGAAAATTTGGAGCTTATGGGGATGAATTGTTTGTCTCGTGGAGATGCTTGTCGACACTAAGGAAATGGTTGTAAGCTTCTCCATACATCTTTAATGCAAAGCTTATTTTTATCCCACATTACTGTTGTTTTGATTTCACATGTATATGTTGTTAGATTACTTAGTCACTAACATGGATAAGTAGATGATTTTCTGGTAGCTTTGATGTGTTTGCATGTTTGATCTATTTGCAGGTACACAGGTTTACTATTGAAGCAGCATTACAGGTGTCTACGACATCCAGGGAAGGTCTTCATCCTTTGTCAATCACTCATTTGTTCTGGATCTGAACCATTCAGACCAGAGGAACAACTTCTGTTTGCAGAAGGTGAAATATTCCTGGTTACTAATATGGCAACTCCTCTGGGGATTGATACATATATTAGTTAATCTGATATTCCTCAATTCTTGAACTCTTGTCCAAATCCAGGATCCATCTCCAACTCTCTTCAGTTAGATCCGCTATCTGACTCAGTGAATTTTGGTTTGAAACTTTCAGATCTATTCAAATCTGAAGTATTTCAACTTTTTATGCTCTTTTTTACTGTTAATCCATCAATTTTTACCTTGATCTGATTTTTTTCTAACTTGATCTGTCATTCTCCTTTGTGTTTTGGATCTATAGAGGGAACCGCTCTTATGCTGTTGGTGAGAAGCAGTGCCACTGCCTGAAACCTGTTAGTAGTATGTGGTGCCACAACCCGAGTCCTATTATCTAGAAGCGGTGCTCATCTAGAACCGCTCTGTCAAGACCCCTCCAGCGTGGTGCGAGGTAGGCCTTATTCCAAGACTACTTTTTTCTCATTTTTTGCAAAAAAATTGAGTTGATTTTCTTTCAGCCCTACACTGTCAGGATTTTGTGTTATAATCTTATGCTTATGGTTTGAAATTTTGTGGTAAAGGATCGGTTCGATTGAATAATTCAAAAGCTATATTAGTCTTGTTGATTGTCCATTTTCTTCCGTGCTTATTGGTTGTCTTTGTGAAAGGATTTATTTTTCGAAATCTTAGGTGTTAGCGAGCTCTCTTTTCATTTCTGTTATATAGACTGAAAGAAAAACGCTTAATTAGCATCTTGATTTCATTTTTTGTTTCCATAGAAGACTTCTTTTTGCTTGTTTAAAAAGAAATTTTTTTATTGAGATTAGGTCATTATCATTAGTGAGCATAAGACATTGGATCTCTGATTATCCTCACAAGCTTTTAGGTTCTCTATGTTCTTTTGTCTCTTTTGCATTAGTACTATCTCATCAAATAAAAAAATATTGTAGTTTTAAGTTAGATCTATCTATGCTTTAAGGAAAATAAAAAAATAGAGTGCATATGCATATAGTGTGCTTCTTGTTTTTGTTTTTGGAAAAGAGACTCCTCCCCTTTTGATTTCCTTCAAAAAAGAGAAATGAGTTTGGAAAGTGTTGCTTGTCTTTGATTTTGTGTTCAAGATTGTTGTTTGGAAATTTTTGGTTTTGAAGCAAAAGAAAATACTCTCTTTCCCTCCCGTAGGTAGGCATACCACGAATGGTAAAGTGAAATATTTGCATATGCATATTGCACGGTTTTACTTTTTCTGTCAAAACTCCATGCATTCACCTAACCATCCACTTTAAAATTAACGGTAGTTATAGGTTAAAATTTACATAGCAATTTGAGTGATAGGTTAGAGACGTGTTCGGGCGTCGTTAAGAGTAGGAGCTGTCGTTACTCGTCCGCATTACATACTGGGACTTGCAGAGTTCTTCCACGTACCATCGGTATATTGAATGGCCTTTCACGTACCCTTGAGGTATATAGAAAGGTACTTCACATACTCGATTGTATATCGGAAGGCCTCTTGTGTATGGTTATGCATTAAACAACACTACTACCGATTTGAGCTCCCACGTACCTTGCGTATATCGGGAGACCCCACTAGGATACCTTATCCATCTGAGGAAAGCCCTTTGGCCATCTTGCTTTGAGCCATAGATTGAAAAAAACATTTGGGGAGATTACTATGCATGTACCCTTGAGGTATATCACGAGTGGAACCTTCTTGACAATCCTGGTGAGAGACCTGACTACCTGAACTCCTCCTGTCATTTAATTTTGCTTGTTTGACCTATAGCTTGAATAGGGAAATATTTGGTGTGTTTTCTAGTTTTTGAGACCCTAGGTTAGATAGGAGCTGTACAAACTGGCTAAGCTAAGAAAGTCCAGAAGAGTACGGGGCTTGCCACCCAATTTTATTCCTATTTCAGGAGAAAGTCCAACGGAAGCTATCGACCAAGGAGCTGCTACCACCTCCCAAGTGGGAGATAATGTGGTTGCAGAAAGTGGAGGACCATATCCTTCACACTCGCCTCCCTTGGTCCAAAAACCTTCTTGGGGTAATACTTCATTCCATTCTCCCATAGAAGGTCATGTTGATGATACTACCCATCCAGATTATGGTCCCAATGCTCCATTATGGGATACCTGTATAGGACAGGCCATTGCCTCATTTCGCACTCGTTTAAACTTTTCTGAAGAAGTTTCTCCAGATGAAGAAGAATGTAGAAAATACCACGCAGCCATTCTCCGTGCATAGGTGATTGAAAAGAAAATAGATGACATATTGGGCACGCCACCATCACATTCCACAGCTATTCTTGTGGGATATTGTTCACTTGCCGATCCCATGAGACCCATTGAACCGATTATAGATCATAAAGTAACTCCACACAACCCAGGTCAAACTACCAACCCCACCACCTCCCATATTATGTTTTTTCCCAATCCTCCCAAGTCTTCCACACCTAGGTCTCAAACTTCAATTCCTGTTTCGTCATTACCTTCTAGTGCCGGGGGGAAACCCCCGGCATGACCTATGTTATCTAGCACCAGAATTGTACCTAGTCAAGGACAGACCTCTGGTATAGATCAATATATATTTTATGTCCCTCCCACCCACACTAATGTGGTTAATCCCCCATCTACTTTAGGTCAGCCCTTGGGGGCACAACCTGTAACCAATTAAACCTCTTGGGGTTATGGTTATATAGAAAATCAAATACCTATAGGAAATGTTAATTATCCACCCAATCCTACAGGAATGCCTTATGGTGGAATTCCATATCCTAGTAATACTTTCATGCCATGGGGGCAACCTAAGTGGTCCTACATGCCAGCTATGGGGGGGATACCTATACATACTGCAGGAGTTTTCGGAGGACCACCTTATGGAGGTCCTCCCCCTAGGGGGCCTAATGGTCTTGGAGGGCCTGGTGGCTTTCCTCCTTATGGTCCTAATGGTCCCAGTGGTCCTAGGGGGTCTGGTGGCCTTCCTCTTAATTGCCCTGGAGGGTATGGTGGCCCTCCTCCTAGTGGTTCTGGAGGCTCTGGAGGTTTAACTCCTGGTGGTCCCCCTCCTGGTGGTCCCAGTGGTCCTGGTGGTCCCAATGGTCCTGGTGGTTCCGGTGGCCTTGGTGGTCCTAACGGTCCTGATCCCGAAAATAAACCCTGTGTGGGTAGATTTTCCAGTAGTTCTTCGTCACAACAACCTATCTATCAGTCTACTTACGGTCCTACTCGTAACTATATTCCATATAAATATTACCAGTATGTGCAACCTAAACATCAGTTACCTTTCCTAGCAACCTTGGCCTTGCCTGATTTGTCCAAGTTGATTAATGACCCCATTCGACATAACCCCTCGTGGACTCCCATTCCGGTAAAGTTACCATCAGACATTCCAAATTTTAATGGGAAGCAGGGAGACGATCTGAAAAACCATGTCATGACATTCCATCTGTGGTGTTCTTCAAACTCCCTTATGGATGATTCAGTTCGTTTAAGACTCTTTCAGCAAGCTTTGACCGGTACAGCCGCGAAATGGTATATTGAACTTCCACAACATTCGTTTGTGGATTTTGGCTCATTGGCAACTGTTTTTCTTACACACTTTTAGCTTCCTATTCATTATGAAATGGGTACTGATCTCTTAACTTATCTACAACAGAACACATCCACCCACATATTCGATCATATCCATGAGTGGAGAAGGTGGAGAATACTTATTAAGGATCCTATTCCAGATCAGTTATTAACTGATTGGTTTACCAAATCTTTGTTTCCTACGATTGCCTAAGATGTGGCCATGGGCAGTGTCATTACTGAACAAAAATCCATTAGTCGAGCCCAGTATTTGGACTTGGTCTATTCCCACTCTGGAACTTTGTATGACTTGATTCCTCAAGCTCCTCACCCAAGCACCGATCCTACAAAGCCACTAGCAGAAGTCCCTGTTGATGGGATTGTTGGTTCAATCTAGTCCTTGTTAGCAGCAAAACCTGCAAAGCAACCCCAGACTACCACCCCTACTCCTTCAACTCCCAAGGTTTCTGCCAAGGTTAATTCTATACAGAGTATTCAAACCTTTGGCAATAATAAAAAGAAAGGTAAAAATAAAAATAAAAAACCTGGAAACCAACAAGAGAACCCAAAACAAACCAACACTGATAACAATAAAGGGAAAAGAAAAGAAAAATATCCATGTCTGCTATGCGGAGGTGACCATTTCACAAAAGAGTGTCCCTGACAGGATGAAATCACCCAATTTTTGAAAACAAATCCTGCACCCGCAGTTCTCATGGATCCTTTTCCCTCTCAACAACTACTGATAGACCACATGTCTAATCAGGGAAGCTCTAGTTCGTTAGAGGAAATTTGTATGATGTTCTCAGATACCATTAGTCTGCAAACTCAAATTCAGAAACATGAAATACCCGCAGACACGAAAGAAGACCATTCTTCTTCAAGAAAATCTCCCTCTACTGGTTCTCTCGAATCCTCGTCTATTGTCCCCTAACCATCGAGAAGCCTACTCTCAATATGATTTTGCATCCACCCAAGAGTACTCTTAGGAAGGTTTTTTTTAACCCTAATTATCGAGCTGCTCAATTTTATAATGTAGTTGAAGATCTCGCTCAGGAACCATGTGCAATGTCTACCTTGGAAGTGCTCCAAATTTCTCCTACACAACGCAAAAACCTATTAACTACGTTAGGAGCTTTAGACCTGAACAATTCTAATTTGATTTATTTCAATGTTGAGAACTATAAGTCTAGACTATCTCACAAACTTACTTTCCAAATCATCACGAAAGTAGTCAGAAAGAAAGTCTTTAGGACTGCCTTCGATGAAGGAGCTTCAACTTCGGTTTTGTCCCTGTCTTGTTGGAAAGCTATCGGCTCTCCCGAGCTTGTAACATCACCTACGACTCTGAAGGCCTTTGATGGATGAGGTTTCTAGCCCCACGGTCTTAGATCATCCCTAGAAATCGAGCTTGGGGGAAAAACTATTTCTATTCAAGTAGAAGTAGTGGACGCCCCGTTAGATTACAACCACCTTCTAGGAATAAATTGGTTTTACGCCATGACTACTGTCCCTTCGACAGTATTTCGAACAATCCAATTTCCACATCTAGGGAGAATTGTTACCATTGATCAGCTTGATTTCTGTACACTGAATGTTATGACCTCTATAGATAATAACATCCCTATGTTAGGCCAATCCCCTCCTCCTTACCAGTCGATTGGGGTAGGCATGTTGAAGGATTCATCCCTTATGGGGATTTTTTCATCCACTCCTCCTAACACAGACACAGCGACAGTGAATATGATTGCTTCATTTTATTGTGAGCCCAAGGGAAAACAAATTGTTGAGTCCACCTTGTTGAGTCCACATGAAGAAATGTACAACACCATTCAAACCCTTTCCAATGATCACACCGATGAGCTTCATCTAGTGGCTTCAGATCCTTACCACCTACCTTACTGGTTAGAACCATCTCTTCCTATTTTGGATTATCTCTCAGAGACTTTTCCTTCCAATGAGTCCATTATGGAGAATATGAATACGAATGAGTCCATCTGGTAGGATCACCATCACAGATCCTTGTTCCTCCCCAACACCAGTTCGGTTAACCATGACTTTGCATCCTTGTTTTCCACTAATATTGTCAACACACCTCAAAATCCTATATTGTTGCAAGACACATATTTTGAAGGAAACCTTTGCAACATTACTCAGACAAATCCAATTGACATATCAGCCAAGTCTAGTACCATCGAGCATGTTCACGTTGGGAAGAACTGCTCAGCAGATGAATCTAAAGCATACAGGGCACTTTTCAAAGAATTCTGTGATATTTTTGCCTTGTCTTATGAAGAAATGCCAGGGATAGACCCATCCATTGTGGTCCATGAAATTAAACCCTATCCCATAGCTAAACATGTCAGGAAAAAACTAAGGCAAGTCCATCCATGGAAGGCTGCAGCTATTGAAGCTGAGATAGAGAAACTTCTCAAAGCTGGGTTTATTTATCTCATACCCCTGATGAAATGGGTATCGAACGTTGTCCCTGTCAATAAGAAGCAGGGCAACATTAGAGTCTGTATCTATTTTATAGACTTGAATAAAGCTTGTCCGAAGGAAAACTTTCCTACTCCACATATTGATTAGATTATTGACAATTGTGCTGGAAGTGTCATCTTCTCATTCATGGATGGATTTTCTGGCTATAATCATATTGAGATATTACCTACCGATCAACACAAGACGGCATTCATTTTCCCATGGGGAACCTTTGCCTATAGGAAGCTACCTTTTGGATTGAAAAATGCAAGATCCACTTTCCAGCGTGCGATGTCCTATGCGTTTCACGATATTAAACATATTGTTGAACCATACCTTGATGACCTCCTTGCTCATTCACAGTGACGGGAGGACCACCCTAGTCATCTTAGAGATATTTTCCTGAGATGCTGTCATTATAATATACGGATCAATCTGCATAAATGTGTTTTCTGCATTGAGACGGGGCGTCTATTAGGTTTTGTGGTCTCTAAGGATGGCATCTGGATAGACCCTTTGAAAATTTCCACCATTTTAGCTGTACCAACCCCAACCAATCTTCTCGAACTCCAAAGTTTGCAAGGGAAGGAAAAATTTCTCCACTGTTTCGTGTGCAATTTTGCAGAGAAAACGCACGGTTATATGCGTCTCCTTAAGAAGGACACTCCATTCTTCTGGGATGACCAAGCCCAATGCACCTTTCATAATCTCAAACATGTTCTGACTCATTCACCCATGATACACCCCCCAGATTATTCAAAGGAATTTCTCTTATATATTGCTACCTCCGCTAATACCATTGCTATGGTTTTGGTGCAGGAAAATCCCAATGGTCAGGAGCACGTGATTACTATGCTAGTAAGATTGTTATGTATTTTGAAACCCGATATTCACACGTGGAGAAATTAGCATTGGCCACGGTCGTTGTTGTACAAAAATTTCGTCACTACATTTTGCTCCGCACAACCGCTGTATTGGTAGACCATAACCCTATGTATTACATCCTGACTCATCAGGTGCTCGGGGGAAAGTACTCCCAATGGATAGTCATACTACAGGAGTTTGATTTGGAATTTTCCAAAGCCACATCAAAGAAATCCTTGGTCTTTATCGAGCTCATGTGTGATCTTCCCTGTGATTCGATGGAATCTGAGCCCAGTGATTAATTTCTGGATGAATTCCTCTTCCTGATAAGCACTACTGACCCATGGTATGGAGATATGCTTATTTATATCCAAACACAAATATTTCAGCCAAATCTATCCCATAACGATCGATGTTGTATCTATCACCACGAAAAATACTACCTCATCCTGAATGATACCTTGTATAGACCTGGGATTGATTCTATTCTCCGGCGACGCCTCACCCATGAGGAGGCTGAACATGTGTCAGTCATTCATCTGGGATGGCTACAGCCCAAAAAATCCTTCGCGCTAGATATTTATGGCCTTCAGTCTTTAAAGACTGTCACGAAGCTCCACCTTGTCAACATTTTTATCCCAAAAAGCGCTCGCATCCTGCTCCACTACACCCCGTCATTACCGTTGGCCCATTTTCCAAATGGGGGATTGATTATATGCATTGTAAGCCTACCTTGGCTGAGGGGAATGGTTACATCATCAAAGCTGTTGACTATTTTACAAAGTGGGATGAGGCCATACCTACATATGTAGAAGATGGTAATACTGCCGCTCTCTTCCTATTCAATCATATCATAGCTAGATTTGGAGTACCGCGGTCCATTATTACTGATCATGGATCACATTTCCATAATAAAATGATGGAGTAACTGAGTGCCAAGTTAGGTTTTTTCCATGAAAACTCTATGTCATATTATCCACAAGCTAATGGTCAGGTAGAGGCCATTAACAAAGTTTTGAAAACTATGCTTCGTTGGATGGTTGGAGATCATAAATCCAACTGGCACCACATCATTTTCTCCGCTCTTTGGGCTTACAGGACTTTGGTGAAAACAGCTACTGGTTTCACACCTTTCCAGCTTGTCTATGGACTCAAAGTTGTCTTACCAATTCAATGTCATATTCCATCCTTAAAACTTTCCGTCAAACTTCTCCCAGACACTTTCGCAGAGGAAGAGAGATTTTTGTACTTGAACAACCTTAACGAAACTAGGAGAGATGCTGCCTTGGCTAATGAGGCACATAAGAAACATGTCAAGGCGTAGTATGATAAATCTGTCCAACCTCGCTCCTTTAACGAGGGTGGCCTAGTTTTGACTTATGACCAGAGATATGAAAAACTAGGGAAAGGAAAGCTCGAGTCCATTTGGTACGGTCCTTTCGTCATTTCTAAAGTTTTAGAGAAATGGGCCTACGAGCTCATTGAATACAATGGAATCCCTTTAGGGCAGCCTCACAATGGGTTGTACCTAAAGAGGTACTATGCCTAGGTATTTCTTGGATAGTATCTTGTATATATGTATATTGCTTGACTTTCAGTGTGCTTTTAGTATTTTCAATATGGTTTTGATTTTAGTGTCTGCATCTATTTATACCATGTTTTGGTCATGCAGAGCAGATGGATTTCTATGGCTTCACTGATGGCGCTAGCCACCACACCTTGAATCTTTCCTCAGTTGCTTGGGTTCTCTCTTCCCTAGCTAAAGATTTGGTCAGTTCAAGAGCGGTTTGTATTGGTCCCACTACCAACAACATCGCTAGGTATCGAGCAGTCATAGGTCTCTGACTGAAGCTTCCTCCCAAGATGTTTGCAATCTGGTATTCTTGATGGACTCACAACTTGTGGTTTGTCATATAAACCATGTTTATACCATTAGAAATCCTATGCTTCTCTGCCTCTTCTGGAGGGTACGCTTGTTAGAAAGGTCATTTGAAACCATCACCTATAGGCATATCCCTAGGGAACATAATGTAGTTGCTGACTCATTAGCTAATTACATCCTAGATTGGCATATTTCCCATTCATGACATTAAAATCAAACATGGTTCATTGTAAATAAACAATTAAAGACACATAAAACTCATGTAAAATACATCCACCATTTGAGACATATAAACACCAGGTAAAAGTCTGTATATATATATGAACATGTTTACAAAAAATAGGTCACGAGACCTCATTTGAAGCACATAGGATTTTAGGTAAAAATCACCATACAAAATCTTGAATCTATCAGCTTTCAGTAGATATATCATGCATATATTGTCTAGTGATGCTCATGGTAGCACATCACTGCCCGGGCTACTCTATGTAGTAATATGCTAAACTGTCTCGGTACTCCTGCTGTAGGTCTCTGATATCTCAGAGGGAGGTCATCAATGGAAGCGTCTGGGATGTCTAGGGTCAACCTCTCCAGGTTTTCCTCTAACACCCCAGTCACATCGTCACCCTGCAGAAGAAAGTAGGCTCCAGCTCGTCTATCCAATGGGGAATCTCCCCCAGGTCGTGCTGCTCCAATGTCTGCATGAAAATATTCAGGTCTCGTTACTTAACATAAAAAATATAAGACATCAAAAAACATAAAAACACTATTTCCATTTTAGATTTTTTTGCTTCTTAGTGATGTCACCCCACTATCCACCAGATGGGAGCAGTAGGCCAGGGTCTCCGCTAAAGTCCGTACCTGCATAAGCATAATCCTCCACCATGAGGATCTGATCTCTCAGCCATTGAAAGAATGGGTCACCGTTGGTCCGTTAGTAGTCGAATCTGACTATCATTTTAAGAATGAATATGAATAATAATAATATATATTGGATGATGATAATAATTACAAAGAAGGCTCACCTTTATAGGCTTTGAGCGTGAAGGGTTACACCCTTTAATATAATTAACTAATCTAATTAATAATTTATTTTATATTTGTTACGTTGCCACTACCTTTAAAGGAGCTTTGTCCTCAAAGCTCGAATATTTTCCTAATGTTGTTTTTTATTCTGGCTCTATGTCACACTGATGACTTAAGAGGTGGGATTTTGATTATGACCATTGGCTCATTTTGATTATTATGTCTTGGTATTTGTAATAAGTATGAACTTAGTGAAGTTTTGTTTACACTTTTTCTACTTGTGTGATTGCTTCTTTTAAATATGTTTGTTGTTAATTGAACATGCTCAACATACATTATGACCTTAACAATTTTTGTGTTGTTATCCCCAACACATTTTGTGTCAATTCCCTTAATGTTCTTTATAGCTGTCTTTGTGATGATATCTGTCCTTCGTGTGTTTGTGATTGTGACATTTTTGTCGCAGCATTGATCATCTTTATTGTTAGCAACATTGGCTTGCCTCTTATCACAATCTTGTTCAGGATCATCCTTCTCTTTGTCAATTATTTCGTTGTCACTTCCGTTATTACTAGGGTATGCTATATCTTTGTATTGCATGTTATATTGATTGGTGCCATTACTCTCATCAGGGATGATATATTGGGATACTCTATCTTCCTTTTTTTCATCAACTTGGGTGGCTTTTTCTACGTGATTTTCTCCTTCATCTTCATTTTCTTTAAACGTTTCGTCAATAGATTTCTTTATTTCATCCATATCCTTGAGGATTTTCTCAAGGAGATTTATGAATTCATCAATTTTACTATAAGATGCCATGGATGTTTGTAGAACACTATTTTGTCCTATTTAGGTGAATTTTTGATTAATAATATATTAATTAATAAAAAAAAAATTCATAAACTATATAATATTTTGTATATAGTTATTTTTATTTAAACAAGTTTAAAATAATAATAATTAATTATATATTAATTATTATATAATAAACCCTTTATATTATTCTTTTGTTTTAAATATAATAAAACAAAATTAATTATTATAATAATTTTATATTATAATTTTTTTATTTTTTTATTTTGGTTTTTGCAGGTCGTGCAAGTGGAGAAACAACGGTGGAAGCTGAGGAGCAACCGACGTGGGCGGAAGTGCAGGGAACGAATGATGGTGGCGTGGTGGTGGATAATGGCATGGAAAAGGCGGTGATGTGGAGGAGCAAAGTTGGGGGCAGTAGAATGGAGGGAATGACTGCTGTGAGGTGATGTCACAGTGAGGAGGCGGGGGGTGGTAGAATGGAGGGAGTGACTGCTGTGAGGTGATATCGCAATGAGGAAGCGGCGTAGAGGAGAAGGATGGCACAGAGGATGGAGCAGGTGGGATGCTGGGGAAACGATATGGGGATAAGGAGGAGGGCGGATGGGGGTGGAATGCGTAGGTGGTGGTGTGGGTGAGATTACGGTGTAGTGATGGAGGCGGCGAGGGAAGGGACATGTAGGAGAAAAGAAGGTGGGTGCCACTAGGAGGAGATGGGGAGATGGAAGAGGGCAGATGGGGGTGGAAGGATGTGGTGGATGGGGAAGGTGGCGAAGGGTGTGGCAGAGGAGTGCGCAGAAGTGGAGATGAGGAAGGGTGGGTGCGAAAGTTTGGAGGGTGTGACGGAGGAGTGGCGTGAAGTGGGAAGAAGTGGCGAAGGAGTGGCAAGATGGAGTTCACGGAGGTAGTATGATGGTAGGGAGAAATTAAATTAAGGATGTATGAGAGATGTGAGCAGAAGGGTGATGTGAGATGAGCTGAAACTGAGCTCAAGTGGGAGAAGCCGAATCCGAGCTTAGTGCTGTCGAGCCAAATCCGAGCTCAGGTCGAAGGATCCGAATCCAAGCTCTGATACCAAAATGGAGCAACCGAATCCAGTTTTTCGTTAGTCAAATCCGACTATCATTGTAATAATGAATATGAATAATAATAATATATATTGGATGATGATAATAATTACAAAGGAGGCTCGCATTTATAGGCTTTGAGCGTGAAGGGTTACACCCTTTCATATAATTAACTAATCTAATTAATAATTTATTTTATATTCGTTACAGTAGGTCAGGGTCTCTGCTGAAGTCTGTACCTGCATAAGCATAATCCTCCACCATGAGGATCTGATCTCTCAGCCATCAAAAGAACGGGTCACCGAACTTCACCTTCCCCTTGACCGCTCTAGTATGGGTCATAATTCGGACCCACCTCTGCATGCGAGGGTCCAATGGTCTCAGATCTGTAAAGACCACCTGGGGTCTCATGTGTGGTACCCGCTCAAAGAAGAAGCAGGATAGAATGGAACCAAAACTGAACTGCTTTAGTTCCCCCTACTGACACTTGGTTAGCTGATCCTTGAATATCGGAAGCAGGGCTTCCGCCCAGTTGAATACTGTAGGCACTATGGCCTCTATGGCATAGAGCATATGTGCCCTAGAAGCCTGGTGCACTCCCTGGATTCCCACCACTCTCTACATAGTAAACAATACAGTCCATAGAGGTCCATCCATCACTGCCTTTATGGGGATTTTATTCTCCAATGTCCTTGTCCCAGGGACACAGTGATGGTTTATCAACTCCTGTGGAGTGATGTCCCCTCCGCCAGAACCAGTCAGTGAGATGGGAGCACTCCGTCTCGAAAGGCCAGTAAGGAAGTAGATATCCTCTACCTCAAATGTCAGAATATGAGCCCCAACCTCAAAGTGTTGTTGCTCCGGATTCCACATCCAGAGTATATTCTCAAGCAATCGCTCATGTGATACCATACAAGGAGTCCAAAATAATTTTAGGATTCTACAGTCTCTTAATGCGGCTATGCAACCCATATTCCTTTCAGCAAAGGCGCCATCATTATCATGCTATCTCTCTTTCCATATGACCATTTTTTATTAGCTACAACCTACCAAAAAAATCACAACACCCATTAGAATCATTCTTAATCTTTCAAATCAAATGAAATGGTCTAGTTTTGCTTGTGTGAATAGTTTTACATCTTCACAACCATGACTTCCTGTGCACCGTTGAAGACAGGAGGTGGCACCACCTATGCGCTATGTTTTCGACGTGGTTCTAGTAGGGTACCATGTATCCCACAAGGGATAAGTGCCATGCCTGCTTCCACAATTTTAGGGCTTGCCATACAAGCCCAAGACACCATCAAAAGTCAAAATTAAAGGCAAAATATGAAAGAGTAGGGTCCAGGCTATTACCTGGAACTGACGGTGCTCGAATCCAACGGTGGAAACTCTTGATATCAACAACTAAATATTTGACTAGGAAAGTGCTCCAAATGCTCTCTACTATGGGTAAATAGTAAAATGATTTGATTTTTCACTATTTACATGAATTTTATACACATTTTTGGGTTTGACATGCTATATTTTTTATTTAAAATCGCTTATTACTCAAAATTTATCAGTCGTAATCCCTTAATCCCTTAATGGTGCATTTAACACTTGTTTTGAGTTGTTGCAGGATAGAAGAAGAGTAGCAGTAAAGTCTTGGGAGTTCATTTTTTACTTTTTCGTACTACCATAAAACGAAAAAATTCGTTGAGCGTTTATTACGACACTTTGGTCACGCTCTCGAAACTTAGTATCAAAGGTCCAAGTCTATTTCTGAATCTTTTCAGGCTCGTAAAATATCTCATGATGAAAAGAGACCTAATGGAGACTTCTTTAAACTCTTTTTGGGTTCCTTGAATACGAAAAATATTGTCGAGCGATCTTGTCTTCTTCACGCTCGTTAAAGAATTTGAAGAGTCATCTCTCTGACAGTAGGTTATCTCTTTTTCAGTTCGGATAGACTATTTACGAAAAAGGAACACTCCAGCCAATCATGACTGGAAGAGTTCTATAAGGTATGATTTTATAATTTTTCGAGCCTTAGGGACTAAATCATATGAAAAATGACCCTTTGGAGTCTTCTTCTGTGGTCGTTCAGACTCTCTAAACATGAACGATACCGAGTTTCCTTTCATTGGACTTGTTAAATTAAACATTGAGAGACCCGTTTTTTGGGAATGAACCCCTCCTCTCTTAGGTTCGTAAAATATATGAGTTTGGACTTGGCCTCAAATGAGCTATACCAAGTGTTTGTTACCCTCTTTGAACTCGTAAAACTGAAAATAGGCACTCATCAACCATGATGGGGAAAATGGGAAGGGGATAATTTTGCAAATAATGGCAGTAGTTTGTCGTTACCTTTGAACATGGCACTTGTCTGCATATCATTTCAGTCAATTGGGTATTCAGTTGATCTCCATGACGATCCACTCTCATGAGTCATGTCACTCCTTTGAGTCTCTCAAAATAATGCATTGTCCACTATTGCACTATGTGTTTGTCTGGTTTAGTCATGCTTCCAAGTCTTTTGTCGTGCTGCCGGATGTTCAAAGGGAAGTTGAAGAAGTTTACCTCTGCAGTCAAAATAGTATCTGTGTCAGTACTTTTGAGTCAGTCCTATGGTTACTACATTCACATCATTCCAGAACTATGTTCCAAGTTTTGTGTCGTCTATGTGGGACTCATCATGGCCCTCCTTCGACGAGAATTTTCCCGTCGACATAAGCTCATCATCCAGGAAATAGTCTTAGAAACAAAAACTTAGTACCTTGAGATCTATATGCCTTAATGACATATTCTCTCACTCTCAACATAGGTTCACATCATTGACCTTTGATCGATAGAATCAACTGATTGTTCGAGATCAGGACATCTAGTCACACTCAGTAGATTGTACTGGGGTACCTTGGGAATCATTGACATCAATGGTGATCTCCCTCACACTTGTTAGCGGTTCACATAATTGGATGATAATCAACTCGTTTCTACCATGTTCGACTTCAGATCATTGTAATCACATGGATAGAATCATACTTTGCGGAAGACGAGATGAAGACCTTGGGTATTTGTGTAAGCGCTAATTGCTTTTCCCCAGGTTGCGATGGAGTTTTGTATATCTGGCATGGATCCACATTTGTATGGTCATGGCTATGCTTAAATTTGCATCTGTATGACATATATCTAAATTGTATGACTGGTAGCTATGTCCAATTTTGAGTCCTCTATCATATGGATCTACGTTGTATTCTAGTAGCCATGCTTGTTTATTCCTCCCATGGATCTGCCTTGTATTGGTTTGCAGCCATGAGTTGGTTACTTGTGTCTATGAGTCAAAAATATTGATGTACTACAGATGCCTACTTGATGAAATGCTCCGATTGAGCTGACATTTTCACCTTGAAGTGACAACTTGTTCTCTCAAAGCTCTCATTTATCATATCCCTCTAAGTCTCATGCTTTGGGTGGCATTATGTTATACCCAAATCCTGTCACCACCATGTGATAAGACCTTTGACTTACATGTTTTCCCTTAATCCCAACACTTAGAGTGGAAACCTATGTTGTTTGTCAATTCTACATGAAAAAACTTAGCACCACATTTTCCCTGTGGCCCATGAGTGGTACATTGCTTGCACCGCCTATATCCTATTTGCCATAAGCGGTGCCACCACCTATGGTGTTTGGTCCATAATATTTTCTCATCTAAACCACTCTATCATAAGAGAAGAAAAGCGGTACCCCGGGTAAAATGGGAAAAAGAGAAGTTTCTTGAGGCTTCTAGATCATGAGCCTCATGTCTTCCCTTATCCCTATCATTGTGGTTCAGTTGAGATCGAGATCCCCGATCATAGGATCATAGAGGCCACCTCATCCAAAAATCTCTCAACCATTCCTATCCATTGAGCCTTATAAATACAAGCTCATGCCCATGGTTGAGGGGAGAACTATAGAGGTATTGTTATGTTGTTGGATTGACCACTTAGTCCAAGCCATTGGAGAGAATAGAGAGAAAATTTGGAGCTTATGGAGATGAAGTGTTTGTCTCATGGAGATGCTTGTCGACACTAAGGAAATGGTTGTAATCTTCTCCATAAATCTTTAATGCAAAGCTGATTTCCGTCACACATTACTGTTGTTTTGATTTCACATGTATATGTTGTTAGATTCCTTAGTCACTAACATGGTTCCCTCGTTAAATGCACGAGGTTGGACAAACTTGTCATACTGCGCCTTGACGCATTTCTTGTGTGCCTCATTAGCTAAGGCATCATCTCTTCTAGTTTCGTCAAGGTTGTTCAAGTATAGAAATATCTCTTCCTCTGTGGAAGTGTATGGGAGAAGTTTGACGGCAAGTTTCAAGGATGGAATCTGACATTGAATCGGCAAGACAACTTCTAGTCCGTAGACAAGCTAGAAAGGTGTGAAACCAATAGCTATTTTCACTGAAGTCCTGTAAGCCCAAGGAGCAGAGAAAAGGATATGGTTCTAGTTGGAATTATGGTCTCCAACCATTCGATGCAGCATCGTTTTAAAAACTTTGTTAATGGCCTTGACCTGACCATTAGCTTGTGCATAATAGGGAATAGATTTTTCATGATGAAAACCTAGCTTGAAACTTAGTTCCTCCATCATTTGATTATGGAAATTTGATCCATGATCAGTAACTATGGACTGTGGGACTCCAAATCTTGCTATTAGATTATTGAACATGAAGAGAGCGGCAGTCTTACCGTCCTCTGCATATGTAGGCATGGCCTCAGCCCATTTTGTAAAATAGTCAACGGCTACTATGATGTAACCATGCCCCCCGGCTGAAGTAGGCTTACAATGCATATAATCGATTCCCCATTTGGATAATGGGCCAACCACAATGACGGGGTGTAACAGAGTAGGATGAGTGTGATTTTTCGGATAAAAATGTTGACAAGGTGGGAATTTCTTAATAGCCTCATGACAATCGTTAAATACTGAAGCCTAGAAATAGCCAACGCGAAGGATTTTATGGGTTGCATCCATCCTAGATAAATGACTGCCACATGTTCCAGAGTGGCAATCATCCAAAACTTGTTCAGCTTCCTCGTGGGTAAGGCATCACTGGAGAACAGAATTGATACCATGTCTATACAAAGTATCATTCAATATGAGGTAGTATTTTGCATGGTGATGGATACGGCGACAATCATCACAGGATAGAGTAGGATGAAACCTTTGTGTCTGTAGATAGATGAGAAAATCTCCATACCATGGGTTAGTAGTACTTATTAGGAACAAGAATTCATCTAGGAATGAATCACTGGGTTCATATTTGGTCGAAGCACAGGGAAGATCCCACATGAGCTCGACAAAGACCAAGGATTTCTTTGATGTAGCTTTGGAAAATTCTAGATCAAACTCTTATAGGATGACTATCCATTGGGAATACTTGCCCCCGAGCACCTGACGAGTCAGGATGTAATACATAGAGTTCTGGTCTACCAATACGGTGGTTGTGTGGAGCAAAATGTAGTGACGAAATTTTTGAATGACAATGACTGTGGCCAATGCTAATTTCTCCACACATGAATATCGAGTTTTAGAATCCATGAGATTCTTACTAGCATAGTAGATCACGTGCTCCTGACCGTCAGGATTCTCCTACACCAAAACCATAGAAATGGTAGTAGTGGAGGCAGCAATGTATAAGATAAATTCCTTTGAATAATATGGGGGGTGTATCATGGGTGAATGAGTCAAAGCGTGTTTGATATTATCAAAGGCTCATTGGTCTTGGTCATCCCAAAAGAATGGAGTGTCCTTCTTAAGGAGACGCATATAACCGTGTGTTTTCTCTGCAAAATTGCACACGAAACGGCAGAGGAAGTTTGCCTTCCCTTGCAAAATTTGGATTTCTAGAAGGTTGGTTGGGGCTAGTAGAGCTAAAATAGTGGCAATTTTCAATGGATCTATTTGGATGCCATCCTTAGAAACCACAAAACCTAACAAGCGTTCCGTTTCAATGCAAAAAATGCATTTATGAGGGTTGAGTCGTATATTATAATGATGACATCTCAGGAAAATGTCTCTAAGATGACCAGGGTGGTCCTCCCATCGCTGTGAATGAGCTGGGAGGTCATCAAGGTGCAGTTCTACAATATGTTTTATATCGTGAAATGCATAGGACATATCACACTAGCTCCAACATTTTTAAGGTCGAAAGGTAACTTCATGTATGCAAAGGTTCCCCATGGGCAAATGAATGTTGTCTTGTGCTGATTGGTGGGTAAAATCTCAATCTGATTATAACCTGAAAAGCCATCCATAAATGAAAAGATGACACTTCCAGCATAGTTTTCGATAATCTGGTCGATATGCGGAGTGGGAAAGTTGTCTTTGGGACAAGATTTGTTCAAATCTCGGAAATCGATGCAGACTCTAATGGTGCCCTGCTTTTAGTTGACAGGGACAACATCTGATACCCATTTCATTAGGGGTACGGGATAAATAAACCCTGCTTTAAGAAGTTTCTCTATTTCAGCTTTGATAGCTGTGGCTTTCTGTGGATGGACTTGTCTCAGTTTTTACCTGACAGGTTTTGTAGTGGGATAGGTTTTTATTTCATGGACCACAATGGATGGGTCTATCCCCAGAATTTATTCGTAAGATCAAGCAAAAACATCATGGAATTCTTTGAAAAGTGCTCTATATGCTTCAAATTCTTCTGCTGAGCAGTTCTTCCCAACATGAACATGCTCAAGTGTGCCAGGCTTGGCTGATATGCCAATTGGATTTGTTTGAGTAATGTTGCATAGGTTTCCTTCAGAATCTATGTTCTACAACAATATAGGATTTTTAGGTGTGTTGACAATATCAGTGGAAAAAAGGGATGCAAAATCATGGTCTACCGAACTGGTATTGGGGAGGAACAAGGATCTATGATGACGATCCTCCCATATAGACTCATTCGTACTCATGATTTGCATACTAGACTCATCAGAAGGAAAAGTCTGGGAGAGATAATCCAGAAAAGGAAGAGTGGGTTCTAACCAGTAGGGTAGGTGGTAAGGATCCGAAGTCACCAGATGAAGATCATCAGTATGGTCATTGAAAAGGGTTTGGATAACATTGTACATTTCTTCATGTGGACTCAAAAATTTGTTTGCCCTTTGGATCATAATCAAATGATGAAATCATATTTACTGTCGTTGTGTCTTTGTTAGGAGGAGTTGATAGAAAAATCCCCATAAGGGATGAATCCTTCAGCATGCCTACCCCAATCGACTGGTAAGGAGGAGGGGACTGGCCTAACATAGGGATGTTATTAGCTGTAGAAGTAGTAACATCCAGCATACAGAAATTGAGCTGGTCAATGGTAACAATTCTCCCTTGATCATAGAAATTGGACAGTTTGAAATACCATCAAAGCGACAGCAGTCATGGTGTAAAACCAATTTCTTCCTAAAAGGAGGTTGTAATCTAACAGGGCATCTACTACTTCCACTTGAATAGAAACAACTTTTCCCCCAAGCTCAACTAAAAGGGCTGGTATGAGACCATGGGGATGGAAACCTCGTCCATCAAAGGATTTCAGAGTCATAGGTGATGTTATAAGCTCGAGAGAGCCAATAGCTTTCCAACAAGATAGGGACAAAACCAAAGTTGAAGCTCCTTCATCTAAGACAGTTCTAAAGACCTTCTTTCCAACTACTTTCATTATGATTTGGAAAGCGAGTTTGTGAGGTAGTCTAGACTTATAGTTCTCAACATTGAAATGAATCAAATTAGTGTTGTCCGAGTCTAAAGCTCCTAACGCAGTTAACAAGTTTTTGCATTGTGTAGGACAACTTTAGAGTACTTCCAAGGTAGACATTGCACATGGTGCCTGAGCAAGATCTTCAACTAGATTATAAAATTGAGCAGCTCAGGAATTAGGATTAAAAACAACCTTCCTAAGAGTACTCTTAGGGGGACGCAAAACCATGTCGAGATTAGGTTTCTCGATGGTTAGGGGAACAGTAGACGAGGATTCGGGAGAACCAGTAGAGAGAGATTTTCCTAAAGAATAATTCTCTTCTTTCTTGTCTATGGGTTTTTCATAACTTTGACTTCGAGTTTGTAAACTAATAGTGTCTGAAGACATCATGCGAATTTCCTCTGAAGAACTAGAATTGCCTTCATTAGACATGTGGTCTATCAGTTGTTGTCGAGAGGGAAAAGGATCTGTGAAAACTGCAGGCGCAGGATTAGTTTTTAAGAATTGAGTGATTTTGTCACGACGAGGACACTCTTTTGTGAAATGGTCACCTCCACATAGAAGACATGGATATTTCGCTTTTCCTTTCCCTTTATTGTTCTCATTGATGGTTGGTTTTGGATTCTCCTGTTGGTTTCCAGGTTTTTTTTTTTAGCTTTACCTTTCCTTTTATTGTTTTCGGGCATTTGAGTACTCTGAATGGAATTTACCTCGGTGGAAACCTTGGGAGTTGAAGGAGTAGGGGTGGAATTTTGGGGTTTCTTGGTAAGTTTTGCTATTGACATGGACTAGATTGAACCAACAATCCCATCAACAGGGGTTTCTGCTGGTGGATTGGCAGGATCGGTGCTTGGGCGAGGATATTGAGGGATCAAGTCATACAATGTTCCGAACTGGGACTAGACCAAGTCCAGATATTAGGCTCAACTAATTGCTTTCTCTTAAATAATGGCACTACCCATAGCCACATCTCGGGTGATTGGAGGCAACAAAGATTTAGTAAACCAATCAACTAACAACTGATCCAGGATAGGAGCCTTAATAAGTCTTCTCCGCCTTCTCCACTCATGGATATGATCAGATATGTGGGTGGAGGTGTTCTTCTGTAGAGAAGTTAAGAGATCTGTACCCATTTCATAACAAATAGGAAGCTGAAAGTGTGTAAGAAACACAGTTTCCAATGAGCCAAAATCCATAAATGAATGTTGCGTAAGTTCAATGTACCTTTTCATGGCAGTACTGGTCAAAGTTTGCTAGAAGAGTCTTAAACTAACTGAATCATCCATAAGGGAGTTCAAAGAACACCACAAATGGAATTTCATGACATGGTTTTTCGTATCATCTCCCTGCTTCCCATCGAACTTTGGAATGTTTGATGGTAACTTTACCGGAATGTGAGTCGATGAGGGGTTATGTCGAATGGGATCATTAATCAACTTGGATTGTTGATGTATTTGTAACTTCGAAATGTATTCATCTATGTATCTTATATTTTGTAACCCGATGTTTATTCCAGGATGTTTCTATAATGTAATTGAGTCATGATGTCATGCCCCGATGTTCCGATCAGGAGGATCTATAATATAAACAAGTCATGTCAAGTCATTGTGGGTAACCCTCCTATTTTCTAAGGGTTAAAGTCCTCGCAGTTTTAGGGCACTAGGGTTATTAGAATCACTTGGTGAAGTTGGACCTAGTAGGGTTTTAGTCATGCTAGGAAGCAGTATAAATAAAGAGGTGATCTCTCTGTTTAGCACACATATCATACACACTTAAGTGTAGTGCATAGTTGAGGAAGGAGAAGACACTGGGGCTAGATAAGAAGAAGGTTACTCCTATCGGGAGATCACTTACTGTTTTGGGCTTTTCTATTTTGGTGTTGATTCTATCTCTGAGGAAGTTGTAGGGTTTTATCCATTTATGGTTTCCCCGAGGAAAAAGACTGTGTTCATTGTCTCTTGTGTTTGATTGTTGTGCTTGTTATTCTCTCAATTAAAGATCCTAATAATGCTAGCTTAATGTTGTAAAACTAACATGGTATCAGAGCTAACCTAAGAAGAAGACACTATGCAGTTGTGGGAACTAGGGTTTCCTAGTTTGTGGACCTTCCTCCATTTATTTTCAGCAAAAGTAAGGTGGAATAACTCTCCTCCTTAGGGCGCATCTTTCTGTTGAAGCAGAATCCAATTTTGAGGTTTTTCAATTTTGGACCCGACACTTCTGTCGAAAATTAGGGCTTTTCACAGAAGAGGAATTTTTCAGTGAGCCCAGTCTTAGATTGATCTCCTCCCCAAAATGGAAGTTAGGGATCAATTTCAAAGCAATTGGTTGGATAGAACTCTAGAAAATCAAAAACCTAATTTTCTCCTGAACCAGTACTGCGGGATTTCAGCTCCAAATCTAGATCCGACATCTTGACATGGTAAGATATAAATCTTTTGTATTTTCATTTGAGGTTCTTAGTTAAGATGTCTCATCATTCCAAGCTTGATGAAAAGCTTGAGGGAGCTGATAACTTCCAATCCTGGAAGTATAGGATCTCCCTGGTCTTGGAAGAGAATGAGTTGGACTCCTACATCAATGAGGAGATTCCAGTTCCAGAGGGAGATGAGGCTAAGGCCTTGTATAAGAATAATTTGGTTATGGAAAAGAGGATCATTGTTGATTATATGGCAAGGATCACCTTATCCCTCAGGTGTCCTCTCTCAAGACACCTAAAGCTATGTTTGATGCCCTAACGAAATTGCTTAAAGGGAAGAACATAAACTAGAAGATGACTCTGAGGAATCAACTGAAGAATGTGAAGATCCAGAATGCAGAGACCATCCAGTCTTAATTCACAAGGGTTTCTCAGAACAAGGAACAATTAGAAGCAGTACATGAAGAAGTGGAGAATGCAAGAAATTGTGATGACCATCTTGAATGGTCTCCCTAGGACATGGGACTCTTTCATTCAAGGGATCTGTGCTAGAAAGAAGTTAGTCAAGTTTAGCAGACTATGGGAAGAATGTTCTCAAGAAGAATCTCAGATAGCAGCTCAAGAAGAGAATATGGGAAGTGAAGATCAAGCTCTCACAATAAAATCCAAGAAACCCAAATCCAACCATCACAGAAGTAAGTACTCTCATCAAAGGAATAACTCTAGAAAGCCTAGAGATAGGTCTAAGTTCATTTGCTATACATGTGATGAAAAATGACACTTTGCTAGAGATTGTCCTAAGAACAAAATTATCTCTCACAAGAAGAAGGGAAACAAAAGAATACATCATGCTCATGCTGCAGAGGACGATGAACCTTCATCAAAGAGAACCAGATATGAAAGTGAAGATGATCAAGCGAGGATGAATATGTTTTGATTTCCGCTCTCACAGGAAAAATTACTCATGGAAGTGATGATTGGATTATAGATAGTGGGGCTTCCAAACATATGACTAGATTCAAGGAATCCTTTGTGAAACTTTCAGAACATGAATCACCTCACAAGGTGAACCTAGGAGATGACTACCAATATCCAATAAAAGGTAGTGGGGAATCTTCCTATAAGCTAGACTCTGGAAAGTCTATGACAATGAAGGAAGTTTTGTTTGAGCCAGGACTCAAGAAGAACCTTCTCTCCATATCAGCATCGGATGCAAAAGGAATGAGGGTTGCATTCATAGATGGTCAAGTCATCATGTGGCCAAAAGGAAAGACCGTTGATGATGCAATAGTGATTGGTGAACAAGAAGGAGGTTTGTACAAATTGAAGGGCGATCCATAACAAGCCTTGGTCCATGCCACAGTAGAGACAAGTGAACTTTGGCATAGAAGGCTTGCACACATGCATTACAAAGCACTACCTCTTGCAAGCAAAGATGTTGAAGGTATTCCAGAAATACAAGCAAAACATGATGGGGTCTGCAAAGGATGTGAAAAAGGAAATGTTGGGCAATAGGGTAGACCCGGGTTTAATCCTTTTATGTTGCACCAACAAAAGACCCATAGTGTTGGCCCTTTCGGCAACAACCTGCGCGCAGATTGCAGTCTCACCCGAAACAGCTATGGGGTGTCGCAGAATCAGGTTTCTGCAAGCAGAGAGGGGGATTACTGTACCTTAGCCTTTAATAACCTTATTAATCAATACTTACACAACTTTATCATTATTCTCTCATATACAACTTCGCAGATAGATAACAACCGTGACTTGCTTAACCCACTACAGGGAATTCACAGTGAAGTTTGTTATTAGCAGTGATCTAATTTATCAAGTGTATACAGTAATTAATGCATAAAAGACAATAGAAAGAGAAACAACACAAGAAACCACAACACCATATTTAACGTGGTTCATCCCCAGTGTAGGGGCTACGTCCACAAACTATGTTTTATTCAACTTGCTACAAAACCACAGTTTGATCTATGCACACAGCTGCAGATCCCTTCAGTCCTTTCAAGCCGTGCACACAGTAGCAAGCCTCTGCGCACACAGCTGCAGATCTTTCCTTACTCTTCTTACAAAAACCCTCTGCGCACACAGCTGTAGAGGTTGTCCACACACACAGCTGGGACTTAACCTTTCTTTACACAATCAGCCTTAGCTTTGGCTTCCTTTCTTTACATCAAAAAGCCTAACTTTTCTTATTTACAAAAATGCCTATTTATACATCGCGCTATTACAAAACCATGGCTTCAAACCATGTGTACCCAAAAACCCTAAACCCTGGATTTAAACCATGGGTTTATTACAAAAAGGGGCTTTGACTTACCCCGACACCCCTAAGACTGTTTTGACCCATAACTCCACTTACAAACTTCCTTAACAACCGCGGAGTTACCAAAACTAATGATCCTTAGAGTACGCGTCCCAACAGGAAAGAACACAAAGAAGACATTTCCAAGTAGCGAAAGCAAAGCAAAAGGAATCTTGGAAATCATCCACTCTGATGTATGCGGTCCTATGTCATCAAGCTCACTAAGTGGGTATGCATATTATGTTTCTTTTATTGATGATTTTTCTAGGAAGACATGGGTTTACTTCATGAAGAACAAAGATGAAGTATTCAACAATTTCAAGGAATTCAAAGCCTTGATCGAGAATCACACTGAAAAGAAGATCAAGACCTTTTGATTAGATAATGGCGGAGAATTCTCTTCGAATGAATTCAAAGAGCTATGTAAAGAATCAGGGATTAAGGGGGATTTGTCCACTCCTTATAATCCACAACAGAATGGGATTGTGGAATGGAAGAACAGAACTATCATGGAAGCTGCAAGAGCTATGCTTCATGATCAAGATCTTCCTATGCATCTTTGGGGGGAAGCTTCCAGAACAGCATTGTATGTACAGAACCGTACTCCACATAGAGTACTCAGGAACAAGACTCCTAAAGAAGTCTTCTCCGGAAAGAAACCAGAAGTCAAGCATCTCAGAATATTTGGATGTCCTATGTACATACACGTTCGAAAAGAGAAGAGAACAAAATTAGATCCTTCAGGAAAGAAGGGTATATTTGTGGGATACTTTGAAAGCTCGAAGGCTTACATAATATATTTCCCTGGATACAAGAATATTGGAATCAGCAGGGATGTGACATTTGATGAAGACACAGCTTACAAAAAATCAAGAAAGAGACTTACTGAAGAACCTGAAGAAGTAGAAGCACCCAGAATTCATGATACAACCATGAATGAAGAAACTCAAGAAGAAGATTGAGAATTTGAAGAACCACAAAGACCTATAGATCCACCTCTGGAGAAGAATCCTCATAAGAGGAAACCTTCTTGGGTACATGAAATTATCCAAGGTGCGGAAAGATATGGGGCTCCAGAAGAGAATCACAGAGAAAGAAAGAGGACCAGATCCTGCTCTGGGTATGTAGCTTTACTATGTGATTTCATTCATAAAGAACCTTCTAGTTATGAAGAAGCGGCAGAATGGAAAGACTGGAAGGATGCTATGATCAAAGAGTACCAATCGATCATGAATAATGATGTTTAGGATGTTGTCCCAAGCCCAGAAGGGAAGTCAGTTGTAACTTCCAAATGGATCTACAAGATCAAGCATGCTGCAGACGGTAGCATTGAAAAATATAAAGCAAGATTTGTGGCTCGGGGTTTCTCTCAGAAAGAAAGAATAGATTATGAAGAAACCTTTGCACCTGTAGCTAGATACATTTCCATCAGATTAGTACTAGCTCTGGCTACAGTGATGAAATGGAAGATACACCAGATGGATGTCAAGACTGCTTTCTTGAATGGTGTAGTAGAAGAGGAAGTGTATGTAGAACAACCACTTAGTTTTGAGACACATGACAGGGAGTCTCATGTATGTAGATTGAACAAAGCCCTGTACAGTTTGAAAAAGGCACCTAGGACTTGGTGCGGTAGAATTGACAGCTTTCTATCAAGTTTGGGCTTTACCAAGAGTAAAGCAGATTCCAACCTTTACTACAAGTTTGAAGATGGCAACCCAGTGATGCTCCTACTATATGAAGATGATCTGTTTGTAACAGGTATGGATGGGTTGATTGTTGATACAAAGAGAAATCTTGCTGTCGAGTTCGAAATGAAGGACTTGGGTATGATGCATTATTTTCTAGGCATGGAGGTATGGCAGAGTGCAAATGGAATCTTCCTTGGACAAGGGAAGTATGCAGTAGAGATCCTTAATAGGTTTGGGATGATGGACTGCAAAGCCATGGCCACACATATGGCATCGAACCTAAAGCTATTGAGTGATGCTTCATCAGATTCGGTTGATGCTACGATGTATCATCAGATGATTGGGTCCTTGATGTACCTAATGAACACGAGACCAGACATTTGCTTTGCTGTGAACACCTTGAGCCAGTTCTTGACAGATCCAAGAAATGTTCACTTGATTGCTGCAAAGCATATTCTGAGGTACCTGAGGGGTATAGTTGATTATGGACTCAAGTACGAGGCAAATCAAAAGATTAACCTAGAGGGTTATGTTGATTCAGATTGGGCAGGCAGTGCCATCGATAGGAAGAGCACTTCAAGGTGTTCAGTATGGGATCAGGTGTGATCTCTTGGTTTAGCAGGAAGCAATCCTGTGTGGCACTGAGTACAGCTGAAGCAGAGTATGTCGTAGCTTGTTCAGCGAGTTGTGAGGAAGTATGGTTGAGGAAGCTACTATCTGATATATTTGATCTCCAATTGGATGCTACTTGTATACTTTGTGACAACCAGAGTTGCGTGAAGTTGTTAGAGAATCCAGTGTTCCATGACAAGTCGAAGCATATCGAGATCAAATATCACTATATCAGGGATATGGTGCAGAGGGGAGCAGTGAAGCTCTAGTATGTTGCGACGGATGATCAGATAGCTGATGTATTGATGAAGCCATTGGCTAGGGTGAAGTTTGAGTACTTCAGGGAGAAGCTTGGTGTTCTCCAAACCGAGGTTCCCTCCAAAGGGAACTGATGAGTCCATGAGCCATTCTGACATGGGAGAGGATTAAGTTCCTTCCATGGTCAGATGTAAGGGCTGATCCATTCTGTCATGGTGAGAGGATTTGGCTCCTTACATGTCATATATGAGAGCTTAGCCATTATGATGCGATTATAGGATTGGTTCCTAAGTGATCAGATATGAGTGCTATTGCCATTCTGGGAATGGAGGTTCCTGGTCAGTTACTAGGAAAACTCAGTCTAGGACTGAGAAGCCATTTTGATGTGAGAGAGGGATGTGTTCCCACTTGATCAGATGTAAGGGCTGAACCATTCTATCATGGCTAAGGGATTAAGTTCCTTCCATGTCAGATGTGAGTGTTGGCCATTCTGACGAGTAGGTCAGATGTAAGGGCAACTACTATTCTGGGAATGGAGGCACTTGGTCAGTTACCAGGTAGCTCAGTATGGGACTAGGGGCCATTCTAATGCAATGATAGGATTAGTTCCTTCATGATCATATGTGAGTGCATGCCCTTTCAATGCAATGTGTTTACACATGGTCGAATGTAAGTGCAGAGCCTTTTTGACAGGATGAGGTCGGATATAAGTGCTGAGCCATTCTGGCACGATGTGTTTACACATGGTCATATGTGAGTGTTGTGCCTTTCTAAAAATATGGGGTTGGATGTAAGTGCAGAGCCTTTTCGATGTGATGTACTTGAACATGATCGGATATAAGTGCTGAGCCATTCTGGCGCAATGTGTTTACACATGGTCAGATGTGAGGGCTGGGCCTTTCTAACAAGATGAGGTCAGATGTGAGTGCTAGGCATTCCTTTTTGACAAGATGAGGCCAGATGTAAGAGCTGGGCAGGCCATTCTGACTTAAGTGTCAGATATAAGCATGGATGAAGACCTACATGAAGGGTATGCCTACAGGATTGACTCTGTAGAACTTCTTGTGATGAGAAGAATCGAGATAGCACCATTATGAGATAGTATGTGGTGATGATCCAGACTTGATGATGATCCAGATCAAGTGATCCAGATGTGACGATCCAGGATTGATGACGATCCAGATCAAGTGATGATCCAGTTGTGATGATGATCCAGACTCGATGATGATCAAGATCAAGTGATGATCTAGATGTGATGATGATCCAGACTTGATGATGATCTAGATGTGATGATGATCCAATAGTGATGAGCCAGTAGTCATGATGATGTAGATCCCATGATGAAGGAGACTTGAAGAAGAATATGACTTGAAGACAAAGAAGACAAAGAAGATGAAGATGACGAGATGATCCAGTTGATACAGAGAAGAAGACCAATGCTGAAAATTGTGTCAAAAGAATACCTTCCTAGTTAAGAGGGAGTGTTGATGTATTTGTAACTTCAGAATGTATTCATCTATGTATCTTATATCTTGTAACCCGATGTTTATTCCAGGATGTGTCTATAATGTAATTGAGTCATGATGTCATGCCCCAATATTTCGATCGGGAGGATCTATAATATAAACAAGTCATGTCAAGTCATTGTGGGTAACCCTCCCATTGTCTAAGGGTTAAAGTCCCCGCAGTTCCGAGGCACTAGGGTTATTAGTCTCACTTGGTGAAGTCAGCCCTAGTAGGGTTTTAGTCATATCGGGAAGCAATATAAATAGAGAGGTGATATCTATATTTATCACACATCTCATACACACTCAAGTGTAGCACATAGTTGAGGAAGGAGAACACACTGGGACTAGATAAGAAGAAGGTTATTGTTGTTGGGAGATCACTTACTGTTTTGGGATTTTCTATTTTGGTGCTGATTCTATCTCTGAGGAAGTTGCAGGGTTTTCTCCATTTATGGTTTCCCTGAGGAAAAAAACTATGTTCATTGTCTCTTGTGTTTGATTGTTGTGCTTATTATTCTTTCAGTTAAAGATCCTAATAATGCTAGCATAATGTTGAAAAACTAACATGGAGAACAGGAAAGTCCAAAGTTTCTAGGAAAGGTAACTGGCGATTAGGTTGTAGATACTGGTAGTATTGAGAGGGAATATATAAGTAATAGTAGGACCGTCAGTAGACTGATAGATAGGCTGTTGTGATGAAGAACCACCGGGAGATCCACCCGCAGGGGGTTGATTTACGGGATCGGGATCGTTAGGACCACTGGAGCCTCCAGGAGGAGGACCACCAGGGCCTCCAGGACCACCAAGACCATTGGGACCACCAGGACCACCTAGACCACCAGGAGGAGGACCACTAGACCCTCCAGGACCCCTGGGAGTTAAACCTTCGGAGCCTCCAAAACCACTAGGAGGAGGGCCACTAGACCCTCTGGGACCATTAGGAGGGAAGCCACCAGGCCCCCCAGGACCACCAGGACCATTAAGACCATGAGGAAAGCCACTAGGCCCTCCAAGAACATTAGGCCCCCCAGGGGGAGGACCTCCATAAGGTGGTCCTCTGGCATCCCCCACAGTATGTATAGGTATCCCTCCCATAGCTGGCATGTAGGACCAGTTAGGTTGCCCCCATGGAGTGAAAGTATTACTAGGATATGGAATTCCAACATAAGACATTCTTGTAGGGTTGGGTTGGTAATTAATGTTTCCTACAGGTACTTGATTTGCTATGTAACCATACCTGCAAGAGGTTTGATGGGTTATAGGTTGTGCCCCCAAGGGCTTACCTGAACTGGATGGGGGTTTAGCCACATTTGTGTGGGTAGGAGGGACAAAAACTATAGATTGCTCTATACTAGAGGTATTCCCATGACTAGCTACAATTCCAGTGACAGATAACGTAGGTCATGTTGGGGGTTTCCCCCCAGCACTAGAAGGTATTGATGAAACAGGAATTGAATGTTGTGCCCCAGGTGTGGAAGACCCGAGAGGATTTGGAATAGACATAATATGGGAGGTGGTGGGGTTGGTAGTTTGACCTAGATTATGTGGAGTCATAGTGAGATCTAGAATAGGTTCAATGGGTCTCATAGAATCAGCAAGTGAGCGATATACCACAGGAAAAACTGTTGAACGAGGTTGTGGTGTACCCAATATGTTATCTATTTTCTTCTCAATTTCTTGTGCACGGAGAATAGATTCCTTTTAGTGTCTACATTCTTCTTCATTTGGTGAAACTACTTCAGAAGAGGTTAAATGGGTGTCAAACGAAGCAATGGCCTGTCCTATAGACGTATCCCAAAATGGAGCATTGGGACCATAATCTGGACAGGTAGTATCATCAACATGACCTTCTATGGGAGAATGGAATGAATTATTACCCATAGAAAGTTGTTGGACCAAGGGAGGCACGTGCGAAGGATATGGATCTCCACTTTCTACAACCACATTTTTTCCCACTTGGGAGTTGGTAGCAGCTCCTTGGTCGATAGCTTCCATAATATTTTCTCCTGAAATAGGAATAAAATCAGGTGGCAAGCCCCATACTCTTATGGATTGTCTTAATTCATCCAGTTTGTATAGTTCCTATCTAACCTAGGGTCTCAAAACTAGAAAACACACCAAAAATTTCCCTACTCTAGCTATAGGCCAAACAAGCAAACTTAAATGACAGGAGGAGTTCAGATAGTCAGGTTTCTCACTAGGATTGTCAAGAAGGTGCCACTCGCGATATACCTCAAGGGTACATGTGTTGTAATCTCCCCGAATGTTGTCTTTGGTGTATGGCTCCAAGCAAGATGGCCAAAGGGATTCTCTCAGATAGATAAGGTATCCTAGTGGGGTCTCCCGATATACGCAAGGTACGTGGGAGCTCAAATCAGTAGTAGTGTTGTCTAATGCATAACCATTCATAAGGGGCCTTCCTATATACAATCAAGTACGTGAAGTACCTTTCTATATACCTTAAGGGTACGTGAAAGTCCGTTTGATATACCGACACTACGTCGAAGAACCGTGCGAGTCCCGGGATGTAATGCGGACACGTAACGACAGCTCCTATGCTTAATGACGCCCGAACACATCTCTATCCTATCACTCAAATTGCTATGTAAATTTTAAACCTACAACTACCATTAATTTTAAAGTGGACGGTTAGGTGAATGCATGGAATTTTGACAGAAAAAGTAAAACCATGTAGAATGTAGATGCAAATATTTCACTTTACCATTTGAGGTATGCCTACTTATGGGAGGGAAAGAGAGTATTTTCTTTTCATTTTGAAAACCAAAAATTCCCAAACAACTACTTTGAACAAATCAAATTCAAAGACAAGCAACACATTCCAAACTCATATTTCTTTTTGAAAGCAATCAAAGGGGTAAGAGTCTCTTTTCCTAAAAGAAAAACAACAAGCACTCTACATGCATATGCACTCTATTTTTTCGATTTTTCTTTTAAACATAGATAGATCTAACTTAAAACTACACTATTTTTTCTTTTGATGAGATAGTATTAATGCAAAAGAGACAAAAGAATAAAGAGAACCTAAAATCTTGTGAGGCTAATCAGAGATCCAATTCCTTATGCTCAATAATGATAATGACCTAATCTAAATAAAACAAAATTCTTTTTTTAAAAGAAAAAAGAAGCCCTCTATGGAAAAAATGAAATTAAGATGATAAGCAAGTGGTTTTTCTTCCAGTCTTTATAAATGAAATGAAAAGTGATCTAACTTAAACCTAAGCTTTCAAAAATTCCTTTCAAAATCACAACCAACAAGCATGAAATCAAATGAATAATCAACAAGCCTAATCTAGATTTTGAATTCTTTCAACCAAACCAATTTGTTACCATAGAATTTTCAACCATGAGCTTTCAGATTCTAACACGCAAGCCTGATAGTGCAAGGTTGAAAGCAAGCAAAATCCAACTTTTTACAAAAAATAACAAAAAGCTAGTTCTGGAACAAGGCCTACCTAGCACTGTGCTGGAGGGTTCTTGACAGAGTGGTTCTAGATGAGCATCACTTCTGGATAAAGGGACTTAAGTGGTGGCACTGCTTATGGCTAACAGATTTCAGGCAGTGGCACCGCTTGTTTCCAACAACACATGTGTGGTTCCCTAAATAGATCCAAAACACAAGGAGAATGAGAAATCAAGTTAAAAATTGATCAAATCAAGGTAAATATTAATGAATTGACAGTAAAAAAGAGCATATAAAGTCGAAATAGTTTAGATCTGAATAGATTTGAAAGTTTCAAACCAAAATTCACTAAGTCAGATGGTAGATCTGACTGAAGAGAGTTGGAGATGGAGCCTGGATTCGGACAAGGGTTCAAGGACTGAGGAAGATCAGATTAACTGAAATTTGCTTTGATCCCCAATGAAGTCGCCAAATTTTTTATCAGGAATATTGCACCTTCTGCGGACAGAAGTTGTTCCTCTGGTCTGAATGGTTCAGATCAAGAACAAATGAGTGAATGACAAAGGATGAAGACCTTCCCTAAATGTTGTAAACACCTGGAATACTACTTTGATCATGAACCTATGTACCTGCAAACATATCAAACAAACAAGCACATCAAAGATACCAAAAAATCATCTACACATTCGTACTAGTGACTAAGGAATCCAGTAACATATACATGTGAAATCAAAACAACAGATATGTGGGACGGAAATTAGCTTTGCATTAAGAATGAAAGAAGAAGCTTACAACCATTGCCTTAGTGTTGAAAAACTCCTCCATGAGACAAACACTTCATCCCCAAAAGCTCCAACTTGCTCTCTTGTGCTCTCCAATGGATTGGACTAGGTAGTCAATTCAACAGCATAACAATACCATTCAGTTCTCTCCTCAACTATGGATATGAGCTTGTATTTATAGGGATCAATGGATATGGATAGTTGAGAGAATTGTGGGTGAGGTGGATCCAAGATCCTACCAAGGGGGATCTTGAACTCAAACTAACCCATATTGATAGGGATAAGGGAGGACATGAGGCTCATGATCTAGAAGCCTCGAGAAACTTCTCTTTTTCCCATTTTACCCAGGATACCTCTTTTGTTCCCTTATGACAAAGTGGTTTAGGTGAGAACTTCTTTAAGAACAAATCCTATAGGCGGTGGCACCACTTCTCTATAACAGGACACAGGCAGTGTTGAAGAATATACTACTCATCAGCCAAAAGAAAAACATAGTGCTAGGTTTTTTCAAGTAGAATTGATATCCAATGCAAGTTTCCACCCCAATTTTTGGGATTAATGGCAAACATAGGGGTTAAGAATCTCATCACATGATGGTGATAGGATTTAGGTATAACACTATGTCTATGTGAGGTGCACCTTCTTATGCCTCTATGGGGCACACCTGCCTAACATGGGTTTCCAACTTGTGCAAAAAAAAAAATCTTGACCTATAATTCACCTTATACATCATTTTTCTTATCTTCTTACAAAAGACTCCTATGTTGGGTACCCTTTCCCTTCAGAGTCTCTACTTATGCTCGAAGGGAATTTTTACTCCTATGATGGGAACACCTTCTGTTCGAGTACACAGGGTACTCACAAAAGACCAAAAACCAAGAGAAACCACTTCAAACAAACAAATCACAAATCGATACAGCGATGTTTTGACGTGGTTAAATCCCTCAATAGAGAAATAGTCCACGACCCTAGCCAAATATCTACTTGGAGCAATTTATTATGCAAAATAAAGAAAGTTACAAATGAGCTTCTCATAATTGATCAAGTATCCAAGGACCCTCCATGATATTTAAATATAGATCATGGACCAATCAGGTTTTAAGCCACAGATCAAGGGTAGGTGTGATCTAAGAGAATTTGAACCGTCATATCACTTTATGTCTATAACATATCATGAACGTCGTATTAGAATTTTTACAAATGCATACTAAAGAAACACACTTTACCTAATGGATATATTACATAAGTTGATCTTAACCAACTCCTAAGTGTCTAAATATCCTAACATCCCCCCTTAAGAACAACTTGGGATAGGATTTAAGGATTTACAAAAGTGACACTATTAGGAGAAGGAAGGAGGCATTAGAGCCTATCCCCCCTTAATGACAAAGTCATGAACTCCTAACATAGATCGAAGTTTAGAAAACTTCACTTCTATAAGATACTTGGTGAAAATGTCTGCACCTTGATCATCTATAGGGCAGTAGAGGATTTCAAGAACACGATCATGAACAAGATTTCTAATGAAGTGCATATGTACCTCAATGTGTTTGCTGCGTTGATGTAGAACGGGATATTTGGCAAACTTGATGGCACTTTTATTGTCGCACCAAAGTGCAGTAGGTTGTGGTTGCTCGAATCCAAACTCTGATAGGATATGTCAAAGTCATAAAGCTTCCTGATTGGCATTAATTGTGGCTCGATATTTAGCTTTTGCTAAAGAAAGAGAAAGAGCTTGTTGTTTCTTACAAGCCCAAGTGATAGGTCCAGATCCCAGAATAAAAACATAACCTGCAGTAGAATTTCGATCATCAGGATCTCCAGCCCAATCTGAATCAGTGAAATCAACCAACAAAGGTGCCCCCCCTGTACTGTAATGAATCCCAAATTGAATTGTACCTTGAATATATCGAAGTATTCTTTATTCTTCTTTCTAGTGACTTTCATGAGGTGTTTGCATATAACAGGAAACACGACTAATGAAAAAGGAAAGGTCAGGATGGGAATGAGTCAAGTATAAGAGACTACCAACAAGCTAATGATACAAGGTGGCATCTACTTCAGGGGAAGTACAAGTGGCATAAATTTTGACTCTTGACTAGAAGGAAGAAGGGTCTAGTTTACAATCTTCCATGTGAAAGCAACGAAGAAGGTCACAAGCATACTTAGACTGGGAAAGAAAGATTCCTTCTTTGGTTTGCAAGACTTGGAGACCAAGAAAATAATGAAAATGTCTTAAGTATAACATTTCAAAATTTTTCTTAAGACTGGATTTCACATGGGTTAAAAGCTTAGGGTCACTACTAGTAAGGATAATATCATCAACATAAAGAACAACTATGATGAGATCGTTTCCTACTTTCTTGGTATATACATTGGGGTCAAAATGGAATCTAAAAAAACTAGTGTCAAGGAGAAAGATATCCATTTTGGCATACCAAACTCTAGGAGCTTTATTAAGGCCATATAAGGATTTCTTAAGGTGACGGACAAGGCTAGAGTTATTCTGAACATATGCAGGAGGTTGTTCCATGTAAATTTCCTCATGTAAATCACCATGTAAAAATGCAGCCTTGACATCCATTTGATTGACTTCCCAGTTATGTAAGGTTGTAAGGGAAAGAACAAGGTGGATGAAGTTCATTTTTGCGATAGGGGAAAAGGTTTCATTGTAGTCAATCCCTTCAACTTGGGAAAAACCTTTGGCAACTAACCTTGCTTTAAGTATTTTAGCACTTCCATCAAATGCATACTTAGTTCTATAGACCCATTTACATCTAACAATTTTTCTTCCTTTTGGAAGAGGTACAAGATCCCAAGTATCGTTCGCCATTAAGGAACGATATTATTCATCCATAGTTGCATCCCAATCTGGATTTACCGAAGTTTCTACAAATTTTTTTGGATCATTATTCTCGGAAACTTAAGCCAAAAGAGAAGAGGCTAGCTAAAACTAAGAACATGTTCGACGTTGATCTCTAGGATCAACGGCAAGATCACCAGCTGCTTCACATGTTGAATGGACCCATAGAGGAAGCAATGGTGTTGGTGCAACTGGAGGAATATGAGCAGAAGGAGGTGGATTTTCATCTTCACTGTCATCATCAGAAACTGGAGTTGGAAATTTGTTAATGAAGTTGGAATTATAAGAAAGCACAATCACCGAATTAGGCTCGCAGGCCAAAAATAGCACAACCATCGATTTAGGCTCATAGGCCAAGAGATTTTCATCAAATTTAACATCTCTTCTAATGATTACATCATTTGAATGTGGTTGAAGAAATATATAACCCTTTATATCTTCAGAATATCCAACAAATATGCACTTTTCTATTTTAGGCTGTAATGCTTTCCTTTTTTCATCCAGAATGTGAGCCCATGCTTCACTGCCAAACACATGGAAATGTTGGAGACATTTACCACCATACACACTCTTTTTGGTCAAATTAGCCTAGTTAAATTACTATCGTAAGTATAATTGACATTAATTGACATCAGTGGAGCATTAATTGACATCATCCAATCACACCCACGCCTACCTAGAGTCAAGGAGGCTAAGTTAGCCTCCTCCTACAGTCAAGGAGGTTAACTGGAGCACTCCAGGGGTGATATGAGTGATATTAATGCACCTAATTGCTAACTGGTGGTTACAATCAGTTCAACCAGTTAGTTAAGGCACCTCCTCTCATTAAATATATTATTTAATGATTATTTATTATTATTTAATGATCTGGAGTCAACAGGGGTGCCTCCACCAACTTCTGATGATCAGTTTAGCTTCAGTTAACCTCATCGGGGTTCATTGAAGTCATTGAAGCACTAGCACTTGATGGTTGGATTGCTATGACATTTGTTTGATCTCTTTCAGTTGAGATTCAGTCATTTATTTCACTCCAACTTCAGTTGGGGTTTCGTGAGTCAATTAGGGTTTTGGTCAAGTGGTTAACTGAGTGTGAGCCAATGGATTACAGTCAGTTAAGCTAGACTCACTCATTGAATTTGAATGACCTCCTTAGATATTCGAATACCTCATTGATTCAAGCTATTGCTTGACATTGTTATTGTAACTATTCATTGTTTATTGAATATACAGAGAGGAAACCATTTTGGTTCCGATTAACACCATTTCTGAGTTATTTGTTGATTATTTCTTGATGAGATTGATTATTTGTTCCTAGATCAATGTGCAAGATTAATATGGTATCAGAGATTATGGTGAGATGAAGATCTATCTCTCAAAAACAAGCTTTTTAATAGATTTCTGCATGAAATTTGAGCAATAGCTCAAAAATCCAGCACTACACCAGAAGCCAAGGCTTACCACTTAATACCCCAAGTAAAGAACTTGTTGATCAAGCTTGCTTGATTGACTATGTTGGGTGTGATGAAAGCCTAAAATGTGCAGGCTATCCGACCTTACAGTGCCCTTTTTTGTTTTTATTTGTAGGTTTTAACAAGTACAACTTCGAATGGACTCATCAGTCCCTCTTCTCACCCCGTTCACAAGCTATTCAGAATGGAAGCTGAAGATGATTGCATCTTTAAAGAGACGAGGTCTCCATGAGGTGTCTATTGGTCTTGGAAAAGAGTATTATGAGAATGAAAATGACTGGATAAATGACGGTGATAGATATTTTGGAGCAATATGTCTGGCCCTTTCTCCTAGCTTGCGCTACCTTATTGGTTCTGCTGAATACCCAAAGGATCTCTGGACAAAATTGGATAGAACCTTTGGAAAGCACAATGAGGATCATAATAGCACTTTGGAGATCACATCCAGCACCACAAGAGTTTTTTACTCACAATTCTCAGCCTCTACTCTCTCTGATGAAGTTATTCAAGATGAAGATGAAGCAGAATCTTCTACACATTCAATTCGAATTGAAGAAAGTCTCCATGCAGTGACTCCTTCTCCTAATGCTCTGGAAGTTCACGAGATCTCTGATATCTCATCTCCTCATATTTCTGAAATAGAAGAAGACATTTGAATCTCTGATATTGAAGAAAAATACTGTTGCACTTCCATGCAAATATTCACCGATGCTTTTCCTTTGAATTATGTGCAAAATTTACCAGTAATTGCTTCCGAAAGTAAAGAGAAATTTGATTTTTCTTCCTCTAATGTTGCTACTGGTGTGCAAATATGTAAAAAATTGGATATTTTGGAAGAAATATTAGATTATAAGAGTGACACATTTTCTCCCCATGATCTAGATATTCCATCAAAATCCTGCAGGATTGCATGCACCAAAATTCAGAATTTTGAAGAAAAAGACAACTGTGCATCCACCGTCTCGGTTGACCATAATTTTGGATCTGATATGAACCTTATTGGATCTGATATGATCTTATTTGGATCTGATATGATATTTCTTGGTTCAAAGTTTCAAGTTCATAAACCTTTAGTACTGCTTGTAGCTATTCTCATCAACGGTGTGAAGAAACAAGTACCGCAAGTCTCCTACAAAACTGTTGCTGGGGATTTGAATTCATTTCACAGTTTTGGATCTGTTGTGAACTTATTTAGATCTGGTTTAAATTCTGATCTGATACTATTTTTTTCATATTTTAAAATCCAAGAGCTTTCAGTCATGCTTGTAGCTTCTCTCACCAATTCCGGTGTGAAAAATCAAGTACCGCACTTTCTCTTCAAAACCGTTGATGGGGATTTGGTGTTAGTTTCCTCATATGAGGTTGCTGATATTTTATTCTATGATTCATTATCTATTTCAGAAGCTATATCATATTATGGAGCTCAATAATTCTCTCTCCACAGTTCCAGGGCTTCCCTACCTTTGATCACATGCTCATCTCCTCACAAAACTAGTAAAGAGGAAGACATTCTGCATCCGCTTGGACACTTGCTCCTAATATTTGGGGCTGATTTTACCACTCATGGTTTTATATTCAAGGCTGTAACATATTATTTTTTTGAGTGTTCCACACATGGTTCGAATCCTCAAGAACCTTTGCTCTCTCTTCAGATGATTTCAGCTACTCTACATGGGTCCAGTTTTCACCGTGCGACTGTTTATATTTCTGATTCAGTTGAGTACATTGTTCTTCTTCCAAAGTGGAATATTACTCTAGACATATTCATTTAGTTTGGATTCATAGGTTCACATGCACAGTCTCAGGATGTTGCTGCATAGAAGAACCAATTCTTGATTTACTGCTTAGTTTGAGGGGGGGTATTTTTCCCATGAGGTTTTCCCCATTTCCTTGGTTATATTAAGCAGTTAATTTATTGTACAAGGTGACCTATGGAATTTTTTTCCAAGGCCCTAGCATTTTTATGCATTTGTGTTTTCTAACTCCTTTTGAGTATAGCTTAAGGGGGGGTGTTGGAGACATTTACCACCATACACACTCTTTTTGGTCAATTTGGCCTAGTTAAACCACTATCCTAATTATAATTGACATTAATTGACATAATCCAGTCACAACCATGCTTACCTACAATCAAGGAGGCTAACTTAGCATTCTCCTATAGTCAAGGAGGATAACTAGAGCACTCCGTGGGTGATCTGAGTGATATTAATGCACCTAATTGCTAACTGGTGGTTACAATTAGTTAAACCAGTCAGTTAAGGCACCTTCTCTCATTAAATATATTATTTAATGATTATTTATTATTATTTAATGATATGGAGTCAACAGGGGCGCCTCCACCAACTTCTGATGATCATTTCAGCTTCAGTTAACCTCATCGAGGTTCATTGAAGTCATTGAAGCACTAGCACTTGATGGTTGGATTGATATGACATTTGTTTGATCTCTTTCAGTTGAGATTCAGTCATTTATTTCACTCCAACTTTAGTTAGGGTTTGGTGAGACAATTAGGGTTTTGGTCAAGTGGTTAACTGAGTGTGAACTAATGGATTACAGTCAGTTAAGCTAGACTCACTCATTGAATTCGAATGACCTCCTTAGGTATTCGAATTCCTCATTGATTCAAGCTATTGCTTGACATTGTTATTGTAACTATTCATTGTTTATTGAATATACAGAGAGGAAACTATTATGGTTCTGATTAACACCATTTCTGAGTTATTTGTTGATTATTTCTTGATGAGATTGATTATTTGTTCTTAGATCAATGTGCAAGATTAATAGGAAATGACTTACATCTGGTTTATATTTACTCCATTCTTCTTCTGATGTTATACCTTGTAAATATTTAGTAGGGGTGCGATTAACTATGTAATTTGCACAATTTATGGCCTCAACCCAAAATTGAAGACTAAATCCCTTAGATTGGATCATACAATTAGCCATTTCTTTTAAAGTGTGATTCTTCCATTCAGCTACACCATTTTCTTTTGGTGTATATGGAACAGTGTGTTGTTGTTGGATTTCTTGTTCAGTGCAGAAAGTAGTGAACTTTTTGTTAACATATTCTGCTCCATTGTTGGATCTTAACTTAATGACTTGATGACCAAATTGTTTTTCAACAAGGGCCTTGTAGGCCAAGAACATGTTAAATACTTCTCTCTTAAGTTTTAGGAAATAAACCCAAGTGTGTCTAGAGTAATCATCAATGAAAGTTAACAAATATTTGAAACCTGAAAAGGAAGCAAATGGACGAGGACCACACAAGTCACTATGCACAAGCTCCAAGAGAACTGAGGCGTGCCAAGAGGCACATTTTTCAAAACTGTCCCAATGATTTTTTTCAAGTACACAACCGGAACAAACACCATCCTTCCAAGATACCATTGGAAGACCTATCACCATATTGTATTTACATAGTTGTTGCAATGAGCAATAATTTAAGTGACCAAATTGCTCATGCCAAAGTTTGCTCAAGTTATCACTATGAGCAACAAAAACTAAAGGAAAAGGTGATGACCCAAATTTGTTAAATTTGTACAAACTGGTAATATCATCAACAATTCCAGTAGCTAGGACATGTTGAGGATCTTTAAAATCCTTGATTAAAACTTGGTGAGGTGTAAACGTTGCAGTTTTACCTTCACCATATTGAGTGATTTGATAGACTGACAACAAATTGAAAGAAATTCTTGGAACACATAGTACATCACTAAAATGACCATTTTTTGCTGGAACTGTTCCAGATCCTACAAGAATTATAGATCTATCAGCACTAACAAATATCTTTTTGGTGTTACACTCATGCATAATAGAGAAGATGGCTTGCTCCTTAGCCATATGATAAGCTGCTCCAGAAGCAATGATCCATTCATTTGAGTAGAAGAAGAAGATGTAGTATAAGAATAAACAGAAGTACAAAGTGCATGTCCATGAGAGGTAGATTCTAAAGACAAATCTAGGCTGATGTGGTGCTTCTTCATTGTTGCTTCCAAGGCTTCCATCTTCTTGACACAATTAGATTCACCATGATTATATTTCCTGTAATAGTTGCGATGATGCTCAGTATTCTTTCCTTTTGTCTTATATTCTTTGTCATTTTTTAAAGAAGGAGCTGACTGAGAGGGTTTGGGACCCTTGTTTGGCTTATTATTGTGAAAATTTGGTTTCTTCAGAGGCTTGGACTTTTATTTCTGTTGGGGCAATACGGCTTTCCCATATTTATCTACATTGTTAATTATTCCAAGATGAATGAGCTTATCTTGCTCAAAAATTAAGGAATCACAAAAGGATTCAAGACTAAGCTCTTGATATCTTATTGCGGTCAAGGATTCTTTCATGGAGTAAAATGTAGATACAAAAACAGAATATGCAGGTCCAAGTTTGGAAAGAATATGATAAATGCATTGTTTGTCTTCTCTCTTAATCTTGCATTCTTCACATAAGAGTCTAAGAGTTTTGTACTTAGATAAATAATCTTGAATGCATGAAAAATCACTTGGATTCAAAGAAATCAACCCATTCTCAAGTTGATGACCTCGAATTTCATTGTGTTTACCAAACACATATTCCAAATTTTCTCAAGCTTTATCAGGTTCATCAATTCCAGATATATGGAATTGCAAATTAGTAGAGATTGACATCCCAATCAATCCATGAGCTTCATCACATATCTATTTTCCCATTTTATTTTCTTATCATAATTAGTGGGTTCGGTTTCTTTCCCTGGGGTAATTATGAAAAGTCCCCTACTTCATAGAACATCCTCCATACGATATTTCCATGAGAAATAGTTAGAAATTGTAAGTAGAATATCACAAGTGGCGGCTATACTGTAAAATAATGGCTGAAAAGTAGAAACTAATTGTATGGATGCAAAGAGCTCAAAAATTAGGTTGTTTTAAAAAAACGGCACTGAAAATTGATTCTGTATGATGAAGTTATGCTTGATCAAACAAAATTTTGAAGATGTCCCCAATAGTGATGTGGAAGATATTAAATTGACCAACTAAAAAAAAGAACCCCCCTCTTCCCAAGATGAACCTTTGACAATCACTTGCAAGAAATTTGCTTTAAGTGAATCAATTTTGTAAAATAAGTGATTTCGCTTTTACAATAATGGTACTTTAAATAGTGGGGCAATGAAAAAACTTAAGTGACTCACTTTTTATTTTATTTTATTTTTAAGTGAGATGCACTTTTACAATAAAGTAACTTAAAAATAGAAATTGCATGCACTATTAAAAGTAACTTAATAAGACTTGAACTCAAGACCTATTAAGGAATAAATCAACTTTGGACCAAGTGAGCTAAGCTTAAAACGTACGTAAAAGAAAGGAATGAGGAAGGGGGCTTTTTTTTCTTACTCTTCTCTCTTGGTTTCCGTGCTTGCTTTTTTTTCCTGCAAATCATATCACAAACCAAAAAACAAACACAATTTTTTTCCCACACTTATGGGGTTAGATCTCGTTACCTTAACCGGAAATTTTATGTTTTCTCTTCGTTTTTTATTCACCCTGATCGCACAAGGTGCACGACAAAGGGAATACGCAGCGAAGAAAAATCCTTTCCCTTTATGTTTCTGATTCACCACAATCGCGCAAGGTGCACGGCAAAGAGCATACGCGGACAGGGAAAGAAACAATCTGAGACCAAAAAAAATATCTAATAATAAAACTGATAAAAATATGAGAGCTTTTTTTATTTAGAAAAAATAAAACAAAACCGTCACTACAACATTATACCTTCAGATCTGTTGAAATGGTTGTTTCTGGATCAAACGGAAATGGTTTTCAATGAAAGGAAAACTATTTCCCGATGGAAATGGTGCTCCAGACGCAATGAAAAACCACCCACGGGCCACAAATGCATAGAAATTCTAGAACCAGAAACCCTTTCAAAGTTTTGGCAACAACAGTGCAAGATCTAGATCACAACTGGAAACGGATCTTCATAAACGATCTGATCACATATCGATACACCGATGTTTTGACATGGTTAAAACCCTCAAGAGGGAAACATTCCATGGCCCCAGCCAAATAGCTACTTGGATCAATTTATTATGCAAAATAAATAAAGTTAGAAATGAGCTTCTCATAATCGATCAACTAGCCAAGGACCCTCCATGCTCTTTAAATAGAGATCATGGACCAAACGGGTGTTAATCCATGGATCAAGGGTAGGTATGATCTAAGAGAAGTTGAACCATTGGATCATTTTATGTCTAGAACATATCGTGACCATCGGATTAGAATATTTACAAATGCATAGTAATGCATACTAAAGAAACACACTTTACCTAACGGATATATTACACAAGTTGATCTTAACTAACTCATAAGCGTCTTAACAGATCACATATCAATACACCAATTTTTTGATGTGGTTAAAACCCTCAAGAGGGAAATAGTACACGGCCCCAGCCAAATAGCTACTTGGAGCAATTTATTATGCAAAAGAAACCATGTAAGTTTTGTCATTACACCAAAACCTACAGATGTTGATGAACATTTGAAACCCAGCACAAGGTCATATCACCAGGAGTGGCGGTTAGTCCACTTGTTTTATATTCCCAGAGGTGCGGTGGTTATACCATGTGGAGGTTGTACTGATACTCCAACACCCCACCTCCAGTGTAGCTCATGGGAATTGAACCTGATACCTATGCCCTGATACCATGTTTGGGTACACAAGGTACTCCCAAAAGACTGAACACCAAGAGAAAACACTTCACACAAGCAGATCACATATCTATACACCAAAGTTTCGACGTGGTTAAAACCCTCAAGAGGGAAATAGTCCACGGCGCCAGCCAAATAGCTACTTGGAGCAATTTATTATGCAAAAAGAAATAAAGTTACAAATGACCTTCTCATAATTGATCAACTAGTAGCTAAGGACCCTTCATGCTCTTTAAATAGAGATCATGGACCAATCGGGTGTTAAGCCATGGATCAAGGGTAGGTATGATCTAAGAGAAGTTGGACTGTCGGATCACTTTATGTCTAGAACATACTATGACCATTGGATTAGAATATTTACAAATGCATACTAATGCATACTAAAGAAACACACTTCACCTAGCAGATATATTACACAAGTCAATATTAACTAACTCCTAAGTGTCTAAATATCCTAACACCTTCATTCCATGATTAGAGTGATCCTACCTGATATGGGTTCCCTACTTATGCCAACACATTAATCCTTGACCAATAGTCCACCTTATCCATCACTTTTGATGCATTTTCACCAAAATATCCTATGTTGGGTGCATGCTCTCTTAAGAGTCTCTACCTATGTTAGGAAGGTGTTATACCTAAATCTTGTCACCATCATGTGATGAGACCCTTAACTTCCATGTTTGCCCTTAATCCCAACACTTGGAGTGGAAATTTGCTCTACTTGTCAATTCTACTTAAAACCTAGCACCGCACTTACCCTGTGGCTGATGAGAAATACCTTGTTCAGCACCGCCTGTATCCTATTATAGAGAAGTGGTGCCACTGCCTATAGTCTTTGTTCTTAAAGTGGTTCTCATATAAACCTCACTGTCATAAGGGAACAAAAGAGATACCCTGGGTAAAATGGGAACAAGAGAAGTTTCTCGAGGCTTCTAGAACTTGAGCCTCGTGTCCTCCCTTATCCCTATCATTATGGGTTAGTTTGAGCTCGAGATCCCCCATGGTAGGGTCTTGGAGCCACCTCACCCATAATTCTCTCAAGTATTCCTATCCATTGAGCCTTATAAATACAAGCTCATATCCATAGTTGAGGGGGAGAGCTATAGAGGTATTGCTATGCTGTTGGATTGACTACCTAGTCCAAATCATTGTAGAGCATAGAGAGTAAAGTTGGAGCTTATGGGGATGAAGTGTTTGTCTCGTGGAGGGTATTTTCGACACTAAGGAAATGGTTGTAAGCTTCTCCATACATTCTTAATGCAAAGCTGATTTCCTTCCCACATTACTGTTGTTTTGATTTCACATGTATATGTTGTTAGATTCCTTAGCCACTAGCATGGATATGTAGATGATTTTCTGGTAGCTTTGATGTGCTTGTATGTTTGATATGTTTGTAGGTACACAGGTTCATAATCGAAGCAGTATTCCAGGTGTCTACAACATTCAGGGAAGGTCTTCATCCTTTGTCGTTCACTCATTTGTTCCGGATCTGAACCATTCATACCAGAGGAACAGCTTCTGTCCATAGAAGGTGCAATATTCTTGGTAACAAATCTGGAGACTCCATTGGGGAACAATGCAAATATCAGTTGATCTGATCTTCCTCAGTCCTTGAACTCTTGTCCGAATCCAGGCTCCATCTCCAACTCTCTTCAATCAAATCTGCCATCTAACATAGTGAATTTTGGTTTAAAACTTTCAGATCTATTCAGATCTGAACTATTTCAACTTTATATGCTCTTTTTTACTATCAATTCATCAATTTTTTCCTTGATCTGATCAATTTCTAACTTGATTTTTAGTTCTCCTTGTGTTTTGGATCTATTTAGGGAATCACACATGTGTTGTTGGCAACAAGCAGTTCCATCGCCTGAACTCTATTATCCATAAGCGGTGCCACCTCCTGAGTCCCCTTATCCAGAAGTGGTGCTTGTCTAGAACCTCTCTGTCAAGACCCCTCCAGTGCGGTGCCAAGTAGGCCTTGTTCCAGAACTAGCTTTTTATCATTTTTTTGCAAAAAATTGAGTTTTTTTGCTTTCAGTCCTGCACTGTCAGGCTTGTGTATTAGAATCTGAATGCTCATGGTTGGAAATTCTGTGCTAAAATATTGGTTTGATTGAAGAATTCAAAAGCTAATTAGGCTTGTTGATTATTCATTTGCTTCCATGCTTGTTGGTTGTGATTGTGAAAGGAAATTTTTGAAAGCTTAGGTTTCAGTTAGTTCTCTTTTCATTTCTTTTATAAAGACTGAAAGAAAAACCATTTGATTAGCATATTGATTTCATCTTTTTCCATAGAGGACTTCTTTTTGCTTTTAAAAAAGAAATTTTTTTGATTGAGATTAGGTCATTATCATTATTGAGCATAAGGCATTGGATCTCTGATTAGCCTCACAAGCTTTCAGGTTCTATGTGTTCTTTTGTCTCTCTTGCATTAGTACTATCTCACCAAAAGAAAAAATAGTGTAGTTTTAAGTTAGATCTATCTATGTTTCAAGAAAAATCGAAAAAATAGAGTGCATATGCATGTAGAGCGCTTGTTGTTTTTCTTTTAGGAAAAGAGATTCTTACCCTTTTGATTGATTTCAAAAACAAAAATGAGTTTGGAATGTGTTGCTTGTCTTTGATTTTGATTTGTTCAAAGTAGTTGTTTGGGAATTTTTGGTTTTCAAGACGAAAAGAAAATACTCTCTTTCCCTCCCGTAGGTAGGCATACCATGAATGGTAAAGTGAAATATTTGCATCTACATTCTACATGGTTTTACTTTTTCTGTCAAAATTCCATGCATTCACCTAACCGTCCACTTTAAAATTAACGGTAGTTATAGGCTAAAATTTACATAGCAATTTGAGTGATAGGCTAGAGATGTGTTCGGGCGTTGTTAAGCGTAGGAGCTATCGTTACTTGTCTGCATTACATCCCGGGACTCACGTTTTTCTTCCATGTACTGTTGGTATATCGAGCGACCTTTACATACCCTTGAGGTATATAGAAAGGTACTTCACGTACTCGATTGTATATAGGAAGGCCCCTTGTGAACGGTTATGCATTAGACAACACCACTACCGATTTGAGCTCCCACGTACCTTGCATATATCGGGAGACCCCACTAGGATACCTTATCTATCTGATAAAATCCATTTGGTCATATTTCTTGGAGCCATACACCGAAAACAGCATTCGGGGAGATTACTACGCATGTACCCTTGAGGTATATCGTGAGTGGCACCTTCTTGACAATCCTGGTGAGAGACCTGACTATCTGAACTGCTCCTGTCATTTAAGTTTGCTTGTTTGTCCTATAGCTTGAATAGAAAAAAATTTGGTGTGTTTTCTAGTTTTGAGACCCTAGCTTAGATAGGAATTGTATAAATTGGATGAGTTAAGACAGTCTAGAAGAGTACGGGGCTTGCCACCTGATTTTATTCCTGTTTTAGGAGAGAATCCTATGGAAGCTATCGACCAAGGAGCTGCTACCAACTCCCAAGTGGGAGGCAATGTGGTTGCTGAAAGCGGAGATCCATATCCTTCGCACTCACCTCCCTTGGTCCAACAACCTTCTCAGGGTAATACTTCATTCCATTCTCCCATAGAATGTCATTTTGATGATACTACCCGTCCAGATTATGGTCCCAATGCTCCATTTTGGGATACCTCTATAGGACAATCCATTGCCTCATTTGGCACCTGTTTAAATTTTTTTGAAAAATTTTCACCAAATAAAGAAGAACGTAGACAATACCAGGTAGCTATTCTCTGTGCACAAGAAATTGACAACAAAATAGATAACATATTGGGCACACCACCACCTCTTTCCACAGTTGTTCCTGTGGGATATCGTTCACTTACCGATTCTATGAGACCCATTGAACCGATTCTAGATCGCACTATGATTCCACATAATCTAGGTCAAACTACCAACCCCACCACCTCCCATATTATGTCTGTTCCCAATCCTCCTGGGTCTTCTGCACCTCAGGCTCAACATTCAATTTCTATTTCATCAATACCTTCTAGTGTTGGGGGGAAACCCCTGGCACGACCTACGTTATCTGTCACTGGAATTGTACCTAGTCATGGACAGACCTCTAGTATTGAACAATATATAGTTTATGTCCCTCCTACCCACACAAATTTGGTTAACCCCCCATCCATTTTAGGGCAGCCCTTGGGGGCACAACCTGTAACCAATAAAACCTCTTGGGGGTATGGTTACACAGCAAATCAAGTACCTGTAGGAAACATTAATTATCAACCCAACCCTACAGGAATGCCATATGCTGGAATTCCATATCCTAGTAATAATTTCACGCCATGGGAGCAACCTAATTGGTCCTACATGCTAGCTATGGGGGGATACCTATACATACTGCGAGGGGTACCGGAGGACCACCTTATGGAGGTCCTCCCCCTGGGGGGCCTAATGGTCCTAGAGGGTCTAGTGGCTTTCCTCCTTGTGGTCCTAATGGTCCTAGTGGTCTTGGGGGGCCTGGTGGCTTCCCTCCTAATGGTCCCAGAGGGTTTAGTGGCCCTCCTCCTAATGGTTTCGAAGGCTCTGGAGGTTTACCTCCCAGGGGTCCCGAAGGGTTTGGTGGTCCTCCTCCTAGTGGTCCAGGTGGTCCCAATGGTCCTGGTGGTACTGGAGGCCTTAGTGGTCCTCCTCCCAAAGGCCCCGGTGGTCCTAACGATCCTGATCCCATAAATCAATCCCCTATGGGTGGATCTTTCGATGGTTCTTCATCACAACAACCTATCTATCAGTCTACTTATGGTCCTACTGGTACTTATATGCCATATCAATATTACCAGTATATGCAACCTAATCATCAGTTACCTTTCCTCGCAACTTTGGACTTGCCTGATTTATCCAGGTTGATTAATGATCCCATTTGACATAACCCCTTGTGGTCTCCCATTCCGGTAAAGTTACCATCGGACATTCCAAAATTCGATGGGAAGCAGGGAGATGATCCAAAAAACCATGTCATGACATTCCATTTGTGGTTTTCTTCAAACTCCCTTATGGATGATTCAGTTCATTTACGACTCTTTCAGCGAACTTTGACCGGTACCACCGCGAAATGGTACATTGAAATTCCACAACATTCGTTTATGGATTTTGGCTCATTGGAAACTGTGTTTCTTACACACTTTCAACTTCCTATCTATTATGAAATGGGCACTAATCTCTTAACTTATCTACGACAGAACACCTCCACCCACATATCCGATCATATCCATGAGTGGAGAAGGCGGAAAATACTTATTAAGGCTCCTATCCCGAGTCAGTTGTTAGCTGAATTTTTTACTAAGTCTTGGTTTCCTCCAATTTCCCAAGATGTGGCTATGGGTGGTGTCATTACTGAAGAGCAAACCATTAGTCGAGCCCAATACCTGGACTTGGTCTATTCCCAGTCTGAAACTTTGTATGACTTGATCTCTCAAGCTCCTCGCCCAAGAACCAATCCTGCAAAGCCACCAGTAGAAACCCCCGTTGATGGGATTGTTGGTTCAATCCAGTCCCCATTAGCAACAAAACATGCCAAGAAACCCCATACTTCCACCCCTGCTCCTTCAACTCCCAATTTTTCTGCTAAGTTCAATTCCATTCAGAGTATTCAAACCCCTGACAACAATAAAAAGAAAGGTAAAACTAAAAACAAAAAACTTGGAAACCAATAGGAGAATCCAAAACCAACCACCAAAGACAATGATAAAGGGAAAAGAAAAGAAAAATATCCATGTCTGCTATGTGAAGGTGACCATTTCACAAAAGAGTGTCTTCATCGAGATGAAATCACCCAATTTTGAAAACTAATCCTACACCCGTAGTTCTCATGGATCCTTTTCCCTATCAACAACAACTGATAGACCACATGTCTAATTAGGGAAACTCTAGTTCTTCAAAGGAAATTCACATGATGTCCTCGAATACTATTAGTTTGCAAACTTGAAGTCAGAGTTATGACAAACTTGCAGACAAGAAAGAAGACAATTCTTCTTTAGGAAAAGCTCCTTCTACTGGTTCTCCCGAATCCTCATCTACTGTTCCCCTAACCATCGAGAAGCCTAATCTCGACATGGTTTTGTGTCCACCCAAGAGTACTCTTAGGAAGGTTGTTTCTAACCCTAATTCCCAAGCTACTATATTTTATAATTTATTTGAATATATCGCTCAGGCACCATGTGCAATGTCCACCTTGGAAGTACTCTAAAGTTGCCCTACACAATGCAAAAACTTGTTAACTGCGTCAGGAGCTTTAGACCCGGAAAATACTAATTTGATTCATTTCAATGTCGAGAACTATAAGTCTAGAATACCTCACAAAATCTCTTCCCAAATCATAACGAAATTAGTCGAAAAGAAGGTCTTTAGAAGTGTCTAAGACGAAGGAGCTTCAACTTCGGTTTTGTCCCTGTCTTGTTGGAAGCCTATTGGCTCTCCCAAGCTTGTAACATCACCTACGAATCTGAAAGCCTTTGAAGGACAAGGTTTCCAACCCCATGGTCTCATACCAGCCCTTTCAATTGAGCTTTGGGTCAAATTTGTTTCTATTCAAGTGGAAGTAGTAGACGCTCCATTAGATTACAACCTCCTTCTAGGAAGAAATTGGTTTTACGCCATGACTGCTATCGCTTCGATGGTATTTCGAACTGTCCAATTCCTGCATCTAGGGAGAATTATCACCATTGACCAGATCGATTTCTGTATGTTGGATGTTACTACCTCTATAGCTAATGACATCCCTATGTTAGGCTAGTCCCCTCCTCCTTTCCAGTCGATTGGGGTAGGCATGTTAAAGGATTCATCCCTTATGGGGATTTTTCCATCCACTCCTCCTAACACAGACATGGTGACAGTAAATATGATTTAGTCATTTGATTATGATCCAAAGGGCAAAAAAAATGTTGAGTCCACCTCGTTGAGTTTGCATAAAGAAATGTACAACGTTATTCAAACCCTTTCCGATGACCACACTAATGAACTTCATCTAGTGGCTTCGGACCCTTACCACCTGCCCTACTGGTTAGAACCCTCTCTTCCTATTCTAGATTATCTCTTCAAGAATTTTCCTTTCGATGAGTCTATTATGGAGATCATGAGTACAAATTATCCTATCTAGGAGGATCATCATCATAGATCCTTGTTCCTCCCCAACACCAGTTCAGTTTCCACTGATATTGTTAACACACCTAAAACTCCTATATTGTTGCAAGACATAGATTTTGAAGGAAACCTATGTAACATTACTCAAAGAAATCCAATTGACATATCATCCAAGCCTGCTGCCCTTGAGAATGTTCATGTTGGGCAAAACTACTCGGCAGAAGAATCTGAAGCATATAGGGAACTTTTCAAAGAATTTCATGATATTTTTTCTTGGTCTTATGAAGAAATGTCGGGGATAGACCCATCCATTATGGTCTATGAAATAAAAACCTATCCCACTGCTAAACCTATCAGGAAAAAACTAAGGCAATTCCATCCACGAAAAGCCGCAGCTATCAAAGTTGAAATAGAGAAACTTCTCAAAGCAGGGTTTATTTATCCCGTACCCCTGATGGAATGGGTATCAAACGTCATCCTTGTCAATAAAAAGTAGGGAACCATTAGATTCTGCATCGATTTCAGAGATTTGAACAAAGCTTGTCCCAAAGACAAATTTCCTACTCCATATATCGACCAAATTATCGACAACTATGCTGGAAGTGTCATCTTCTCATTTATGGATGGCTTTTTGGGTTATAATCAGATTGAGATTTTACCCACCGATCAGCACAAGATGGCATTCATTTTTGCATGGGGAACCTTTGCATATAGGAAGTTACCATTTGGCCTAAAAAATGTTGGAGCCACTTTCCAGCATGCTATGTCCTATGCGTTTCACGATATAAAACATATTATTGAACCATACCTTGACAACCTCCCTACTCATTCACAGTGATGGGAGGACCACCCTAGTCATCTTAAAGACATTTTCCTGAGATGGTGTCATTATAATATACGGCTCAATCCTCATAAATGTGTTTTCTGCGTTGAGACGGGATGCTTGTTAGGTTTTGTGGTTTCTAAGGATGGCATACAGATAGATCCATTGAAAATTGCCGCTATTTTAGCTCTACCATCCCCAACAAACCTCCTAGAACTCCAAAGTTTGCAAGGGAAGGAAAAATTTCTCCGTCATTTCGTGTGCAATTTTGCAGAGAAAACACATGGTTATATGCGTCTCCTTAAGAAGGACACTGCATTCTATTGGGATGAACAATCCCAATGAGCCTTTGATAATCTCAAACACGCTCTGACTCATTCACCTGTGATACACCCCCCATATTATTCAAAGGATTTTCTCTTATATATTGCTAACTCCACTACTACCATCGCTATGGTTTTGGTGCAGGAAAATCCGAATGGTCAAGAGCACGTGATCTACTATGCTAGTAAGAATCTTATGGATTCTGAAACTTGATATTCATGCATGGAGAAATTAGCATTGGCCACGGTCATTGCTGTTCAAAAATTTTATCACTACATTTTGCTCCACACAACCACAGTATTGGCAGACTGGAACCCTATGTATTACATCCTGACTTGTCAGATGCTCAGGGGCAAGTACTCCCGATGGATAGTCATACTACAAGAGTTTGATCTGGAATTTGCTAAAGCCACATCAAAGAAATCCTTGGTCTTTTCCGAGCTCATGTGTGATCTTCCCTGTGCTTCAATGGAATCTGAGCCCAGTGATTCATTTCCGGATGAATTCTTGTTCCTAATAAAAACTACTGACCCATGGTAAGAGATTTTCTAATTTATCTCCAAACACAAAGATTTTAGCCAAATCTATCCCATGACGATCGCCACCGTATCCGTCACCACACAAAATACTACCTCATCTTGAATGACACTTTGTATAGACGTGGTATTGATTCTGTTCTCTGACGATGCCTTACCCACGATGAAGCTGAACAAGTGTTGAATGATTACCACTCTGGAGCATGTGGAGGTCATTTATCTGGGATGGCTATAGCCCATAAAATCCTTCGCGTTGGCTATTTCTGGCCTTTAGTCTTTAAATATTGTCATGAGGATATTAAGAAATTCCCACCTTGTCAACATTTTTATCCAAAAAAAGTGCACTCATCCTGCTCCACTACACCTTGTCATTGTCGTTGGCACTTTTCCCAAATGAGGGGTTGATTATATGCATTGTAAGCCTACCTCAGCCGGGGGGCATGGTTACATCATCACAGTTGTTTACTATTTTACAAAGTGGGATAAGGCCATGCCTACATATGCAGAAGATGGGAAGACTGTCGCTCCCTTCCTGTTCAATCATGTGATAGCTAGCTTCAGAGTCCCACAGTCCATAGTTACTGATCATGGATCACATTTTTGTAATCAAATGATGGAGGAACTAAGTGCCAAGATAGGTTTTGTCATGAAAACTCTATGCCCTATTATCCACAAGCTAATGGTCAGGTCGATGCCATTAACAAAGTTTTGAAAAAGATGCTTTTTCGGATGGTTGGAGACCATAAATCCAACTGGCACCATATCCTTTTCTCTGCTCTTTGGGATTACAGGACTTCGATGAAAACAACTACTGGTTTCACACCTTTTCAGCTTGTCTATGGACTCGAAGTTGTCTTTCCGATTCAATGTCAGATTCCATCCTTGAAACTTTCCTTCAAACTTCTCCCAGACACTTCCGCAGAGGAAGAGATATTTTTATACTTGAACAACCTTGATAAAACTAGAAGAGATGTTGCCTTGGCTAAAGAGGCACACAAGAAACGCGTCAAGGAGTAGTATGATAAGTCTATCCAACCTTGTTCCTTTAATGAGGGTGACTTAGTTTTGAATTATGATCAGAGATATGACAAACTAGGGAAAGGAAAGTTCGAATCCATGTGTTATGGTCCTTTCGTTAATTCCAAAGTTTTAGAGAAAGGGGGCTACGAGCTCGTGGACTATGATGGAATCCCCTTAGGACAACCTCACAATGGGTTGTACATAAAGAGGTACTATGCCTATATCTCTCTTGGATAGTATCTTTTATATATGTATATTACTTGACTTTTAGTGTGTTGAAGTATTTTCAATATGGTTTTGAGTTTAGTGTCCGTATTTGTTTATACCATGTTTTGGTCGTGCAGAGAAGATGGCTTTCTATGCCTTCGCTGATGGTGCTTTCTGCCACACCTTGAATCTTACCTCAAATGCTTGGGTTCTATATTCCCCAACTTATGATTTGTTCAGTTCAGGAGAAATTTGTATTGGTCCCACTACCAACAATATTGCCGAGTATCGAGCAGTCATAGATCTTCTGACTGAAGCTGCCTCCCAAGATGTTCGCAACTTGGTAGTCTTGATGGACTCACAACTTGTGGTTTTTCATCTAAACCATGTCTATACCATTAGGAATCCTTTGCTTATTTGTCTCTTCTAGAGGGTATTTTTTTTAGAAAGGTCATTTGAAACTATCACCTATAGGCATATCCTTAGGGAACATAATGTAGTTGCTAACTCGTTGGCTAATTACATCCTAGATTGGCATATTGCCCATTCATGACATGAAAATCAAACATGGTTCACTGTAAATAAACTATAAAAGACACATAAAACTCATGTAAAATAAATTCACCATTTGAGACGTATAAACACCAAGTAGAGGTCTGTATATATATATATGAACATGTTTTACAAAAAATAGGTCAAGAGACCTCATCTGAAGCGCGTAGGACTTTAGGTAAAAAATCACCATACAAAAGTCCTGAATATATCAGCTTTCAGTGGATACATAATGCACTCATCGTCTAATGATGATCGTGGTAACACATCACTGCCCGGGATACTCTACGTAGCAGTTTGCTAAAGTGACTTGGTACTTCCACTGTAGGCCTCTGATACCTCAGTGGGAGGTCATCGATAGAGGCATCCAACATGTCTAGAGTCAACCTATCTAGGTTCTCCTCTAACTACCCTATCACATCGTTTCCCTATGGTACAAAATGGGCTCCGGCTCACCTATCCAGTGGGGAGGCTCCCCCAGGTCGTCCTACGTCTGCATGAAAACATTCAAGTCTTGTTACTAAACATAAAAAATATAAAACATCAAAAACATAAAAACACTATTTCCATTTTAGGGTCTTTTGTTTCTTACCGATATCATCCCACTGTCCACCAGGTAGGAGTGGTAGGTCAGGGTCATCACTAAAGTAAGTGCCCGCATATGCATATTCCTCCACCATGAGGATCTGATCTCTCAACCATCGAAAGAACGGGTCACCGAACTTTACCTTCCCTCTACACACTCCAGTAAGGGCCATAATCCGGACCCACCTCTGCAAGCGAGGCTCCCGTGCCCTTAACTATGTAAATACCACCTGGGGTCTCATCTATGGAACCCTCTCAAAAAAGAAGAAATCTAGAATGGAACCGAAACCAAATTGCTTCAGCTCCCCCCGTCGACACTTGGTCAGCTGATCCTTGAATATCGGAAGTAGAGCTTCCGCCCAGTTGAAGACTATAGGCGCCATGGCCTCTATGGCATAGAGAATATGCGCTCTAGATTCCTGGTGTACCCCTTAGCTTCCCACCACTCTCTGCAAGGTAAACAGCACGGTCCACAGAGGGCCATCCACCACTGCGTTTATGGGAATTTTCTTCCCCGATGTCCTGGTCCCAGGAATACAGTGACAGACTATCAACTCCTGAGTAGTATTCCCCCCCCCCCATGGGAACCGGTCAAAGAGGTGGGAGCACCTCATCTCGAAAGGCCAGTCAAGAAGTAGATGTCCTCTACTTCAACTATCAATATGTGAGCACTAACCTTGAAATATTGTTTCTCCGGATTCCACATTCAGAGTATATGGTCTAGTAGTCGCTCATGCGATACCATACTGGGTGTGCGAAAGAACTTTAAGAGTCTGTAGTCTCTTAATGCGGCTATACAACCCACATTTCATTCGATAAAGGCATCATCATTGTAATGTTGCCTCTCTTTCCATATGACCATTTTTTATCAACAGGAACCTGTCAAAAACCATCACAAGAATAATTAGAAGCATTCTCAATCATCCAAATCAACAAAAATGAGCTAGTTTTTCTTGTGCAACCATTTATATTTATCCACGGCTGGCACCACCTATGTCCCATTGAGGATAGTTGGTGGCACCACCTGTGCGTAGTGTTTTTGGTGTGGTTTGAATGGGGTACCTCCTATCCTGCAAGGGATAAGAGCAATGCTCGCTTCCATGATTTTAGGGCTCGCCATATAAGCCCAAAACACCATCAAAAATCAAAATTGAGGACATGAAATGAAATAGGAGGGTCTAGGCTATTACCTGGAACTGACGGTGCATGAATCCGATGGTGGATGCTCTCGATATCAGCAACTAAAAATATGGCCAAGAAAATGCTCCAAAGGCTCTCCACTATGGGTAAATGGTAAAATGTTTTGATTTTTTACTTTTTACATGACTTTTATATACATTTTAGGGTTTGACATGCTATAGTTTTGTTTTAAAATCATTTATTACTCAAAATCTATCAGTCATAATCCTTTAATGTCAGTTATTGGGGCATTTAACACTTGTTTTTTGAGTCGTTGCAGGATATAAGAGCGGTAGCAGTAAAGTTTTGCGAGTTCGTTTTTGACTTTTTTGTACTACCATAAAACGGAAAAAGTCTTTTGAACATTTATTGCGACATTTTGGTCACACTCTCAAAACTTAGCATCAAAGGTCCGAGTCTGTTTCTGATTCTTTTCAGGCTCGTAAAATCTCTCATTGTGAAAAGAGACCTAGTTGAATCTTCTTTAAACTCTTTTCGGGATCCTTAAATACGAAAATATTGTCGAGTAATCTGGTCTTCTTCACGCTCGTTAAAGAATTTGAAGAGTCATGCATTTGATGGTAGGTTATCACTTTTTCGGTTCAGATGAACTATTTTATGAAAAAGGACCCTATGGAGTCTTCTTCCGTGGTCGTTCAGACTCTCTAAACATGAATGATACCCAGTTTTCTTTCATTGGACTCATTAAATTAAACATTGAGAGACCATTTTTTGGGAACAAACCCCTCCTCTCTCAGGTTCGTAAAACATATGAGTTTGGACTTGTCTTTGGATGAGCTACAATGAGTGTTTGTTACCCTCTTTCAACTCGTAAAACCGAAAAGAGGCACTCATCAACCATGATGGGGAAAATGGGAAGAGAATCATTTTGCAAATAAATGGTAGTAGTTTTTCATTACCTTTTAACATGGCACTTACCTGCATATCATTTCAGTCAATTGGGTATTCAGCTGATCTTTGTGATGATCCATTTTCATGAGTCATGTCACTCCTTTGAGTCTTTCAAAAGAATGCATTGTCCATCGTCGCACTGTGTGTTTGTCTGGTTTAGTCATGCTGCCAAGTCTTTTGTCATGCCGCCCGATGTTTGTTATATTTTTAATATTAAGCTAGCATTATATTAGGATCTTTAACTAAGAGAATAACAAGCACAAAAATAAAACAAAAGAGACAATGAACACAGTGTTTTTCCTCTGGGAAACCATAAATGGAGAAAACCCCACAACTTCCTCAGAGATAGAATCAACACCAAAATAGAAAATCCCAAAATAGTAAGATGATCTCCTGACAGCAGTAACCTCTTTATTCCTAGACCTAGTGTCTTCTCCTTCCTTAGTTATCTGCTACAACTGAGTGTGAGTGAGTGTGTGATAAATAGAGAGGCTCACTCTCTATTTATACTAATTCCCGACTTGACAATGACTCACTAGGGCTGACTTCTCTAGGGGAGTCTAATAACCCTAGTGCCCCAGAACTGCAGGGAATTTATCCCTTGAACAATAGGAGGGTTACCCACAATGACTTGACATGACTTGTTTACATTATAGATCCTCCTAATAGGAACATATAGGCATGACATGACTCAAATACATTATAGACACTTCCCGGGATAAACATTAGGGTACAAGACATAATATATATACATTCCGAAGTTACAAATACATCAACACTCCCTCTTAACTAGGAAGGTATTCTTTCAACACAATTTTCAGCACTAGTCTTCTACTCTGTATCGACTGGATCATCTCGTCATCTTCATCTTCAAGTTTTCTTCTTATTCTTAAAGTATTCTTTGTATTCAAGTCTTCTTCATCTTCAAGTCACCTTTGTCTTCAAGTCTTCTTCTAAGTCATCTTCTTCTTCAAGTCTTCTTCATCACATGATCTGGATCATCACGACTATTGGATCATCATCACAGTATCATCCTCAAATCTGGATCATCACTTGATTTGGATCATCATCAGGTCTAGATCGTCATCACATTTGGATCATCACTTGATCTAGATCATCATCAACTCTGGATCATCATCATTGGTGCTATCTCAGAATGGTGCTATCTCTTGATTCTTCTCGTCATGGGAAATTATACAAATCCAGCCCTTTTTCATGCTGGCTGTAGGTCTACCCTTCATGTAGGTCTTCAGCACTTATATCTAACCCTAAGTTAGAATGGCCCACCCATCTCTTACATTAGACCTCATCTTGTCAGAAAGGCATGCCCAACACTCACATCTGACCTCATCTTGTTAGAAAGGCCCAGCACTCACATCTGACCATGTGTAAAAACATTGCACCAAAATGGCTCAACACTTACATTCGACCTCATCTTGTCGGAAAGGCTCTACACTTACATCCAACCCCATCTTGTCAGAAAGGAACAGCACTCACATCTGACCATGTGTAAACACATCCCACTAGAATGGCTCAGCACTTACATCTGACTTCATCTGTTAGAAAGGATCTACACTTACATTCAACCATGTGTAAACACATCGCATCAAAAGGGATCTCAGTCCCAGACTAAGGATTCCTAGTAAATGACCAGGTGACTCCATTCTCCTAGAGAATGGAATTAGCCCTTATATTTAATCAAGTGGGAACACCTCCCTCAATCACATCAGAATGGTCATGCACTCACATTTGATCATGTAACACTACATCCTACAGTCATATCAGAATGGCCCTCATTCCTAGACTGAGTATTCTTGGTAACTGACCTGGTGCATCCATTCCAAGAATGGCATTCATCCCTTACATCTGATCATGTAGGAACCAATACTACAATCACATCAGAATGGCTCATCACTCACATCTGACATGGAAATAACCAAATCCTCTCACCATGACAGAATGGCTCAACCCTTACATCTGACCATGGAAGGAACCTAATCCTCTCACCATTTCAGAATGGCTCTAGGTCTCATCATTTCCCCTTGGAGGGAACCTCGATCTGGAGAGCACCAAGCTTCTCCCTAAAGTACTCAAACTTCACTCTAGCCAATGGCTTCATCAACACATCAGCTATCTGTTCGTCTACCGCAACATACTGGAGCTTCACTACTCCTCTCTGCACCATATTCTTGATATAGTGATACTTGATCTCGATATGCTTCGACTTGTCATGGAACACTAGGTTCTCTGACAACTTCACACAACTCTGGTTGTTGCAATATATACAAGTAGCATCCAACTAGAGATCAAATAAATTAGACAGTAGCTTTCTCAGCCACACTGCCTCACAACTAGCTGAACAAGCTACGACATATTCTGCTTCAGCTATACTCAGTGCCACACAGGAATGCTTCCTGCTAAACCAAGAGATCATACCTGATCCCATACTGAAGCAGCATCCTGAAGTGCTCTTCCTATCGATGGCACTGCCTTCCCAATATGAATCAACATAACCCACCAAGTTAATCTTCTGATTTTCCTCGTACTTGAGCCCATAATCAACTGTACCCTTCAGGTACCTCAGAATATGCTTTGTAGCAATCAAGTGAACATGTCTCAGATCTGTCAGGAACTGGCTCAAGGTGTTCACAGCAAAGCAAATATCTGGTCTCGTGTTCGTCAGGTAGATCAAGGACCCAATCATCTAATGATACATCGTAGCATCAACCGCTTCTAATGAAGCATCACTCAATAGCTTCATGTTCGATGCCATAGGTGTGGTTATGGCCTTGCAGTCCATCATCCTGAATCTCTTCAGAATCTCTACTGCATATTTCCCTTGTCCAAGGAAGATTCCATTCTTATCCTTCCACACCTTCATGCCTAAGATATAGTGCAGCATACCCAAGTATTTCATTTCAAAATCAGCAGCAAGTTTCCTCTTCATGTCAGCAATCAATCCATCCATTCCTATTACAAACAAATCATCCACATATAGTAGGAGTATCACTGGATTTCCATCTTCAACATTGTAGTAAAGGTTGGAATCTACTTTACTCTTGGTAAAGCCCAAACTGGATAGGAAACCATAAATTCTTCCATACCATGTCCTGGGTGCATGTTTCAAACCGTACAGGGCTTTCTTCAATATACACACATGAGACTCCTTGTCATGTGTCTCAAAACTGAGTGGCTGCTCCACATACACTTCCTCTTATACTACACCATTCAAGAAAGCAGTCTTGACATCCATCTAATGTATCTTCCATTTTATCACTACAGCCAGAGCAAGTACTGATCTGATCGAAGTGTATCTGGCTACAGGTGCAAAGGTTTCTTCATAATCTATTCCTTCTTTCGGGGAGAAACCATGAGCCATGAATCTTTCCTTATATTTCTCTATGCCTCCATCTACAGGATGCTTGATCTTGTAGATCCATTTGGAAGTTACAATGGAATTCCCTTCTGGTCTTGGGACAACATCCCAAACATCATTCTTCATGATCGATTGATACTCTTCGATCATAGCCTCCTTCCATTCTTTGATTTCTGTCGCTTCTTCATATTTGGAAGGTTCTTTATCAATAATGTCACATAGCAAGGATACATAACTGGAGAAGGACCTAGTTCTCTTTCTTCCTCTGGGTGTTTCTTTTGAAGCTCCATATCTTTCTGCACCTTGGATAATTTCACGTACCGAAGCAGGTTTCCTCTTATGAGGATTCTTCTCCTAAGGTGGATCTACAGGTTCTTGAAGTTATTCTAATTCTCGATCTTCTTCTTGATATTCTTCATTCATGGTTGTATCATGAACTCTGGGTGCTCTTGTTTCTTTAGGTTCTTTAGCCAGTCTCTTCCTAGATTTGATGTAGGATGAATATTTGTCAAATGGTACATCTCTACTAATGTCAATATTCTTAAATCCTAGGAAGTATATTCTGTAAGCCATCGAGCTTTCAAAGTGTATGTATACAGGACAACCAAATATTTTGAGATGGATGACTTTAGGTTTCTTGTCGGAGAATACTTCTTCAGGAGTCTTGTTCTCGAGTGCTCTGTGAGGAGTATGGTTCTGTACATACATTATTGTTATGGCAGCTTCTGCCCATAGATGTATGGTGAGATCTTGGTCATGAAGCATGGCCCTTGCTGCTTCCATGATTGTTCTATTCTTTCTTTCTGCAATCCCATTCAGTTGTGGATTATATGGAGTGGATAACTCCCTCTTAATCCTTGAGTCTTTGCATAGATATTTGAATTCATTTGATGTGAATTCTCCACCATTATCTGATCGAAATTTCTTGATCTTCTTTTCTATGTGATTCTTGATCAAGGCTTTGAATTCCTTGAACTTGCTGAATACTTCATCTTTGTTCTACATAAAGTATATCCATTCCTTTCTAGAAAAATCATCAATAAAAGAAACATAGTATACATACCCGCTTAGTGAACTGGATGACATTGGAGCTCATACATCAGAGTGGATGATTTCCAAGATTCCTTTTGCCTTGCTTTCGCTACTTGGAAATGTCTTCTTTGTGTTCTTCCCTTTCGCACATCCTTTGCATACACCTTCATGTTTTGTTTTCATTTCTAGGAGACCTTCAACAACTTTGCTTTGCAAGTGGTAGTGCTCTGTAATGTACATGTGCAAGCCTTCTATGCCAAAGCTCATTTGGTTCTATCGAGTCATGAACCAAAGCTTGTTCTTGTTGGCCCTTCAATTTTTATAGTCCTCCTTCTTGTTCCCCAATCACTACTGCATCATCGAAATACTTTCCCTTTGGCCACATGAGGACTTGGCCATCTACAAATGAAACCCTCATTCCTTTTGCATCTAATGCAGATATGGAGAGGAGGTTCTTCTTTAGTCCAGGTACAAACAATACATCTTTCATCTTGATAGACTTTCTAGAGTCTAGCTTGTATGAGGATTCACCACTACCTTTTATTGGATACTAGTAGTCATCTTTGAGTTTCACCTTGTGAGGTGATTCATGTTCAGATAGTTTCACAAAGGATTCCTTGAATTCTGTCATATGTTTGGAAGCACCACTGTTTATAAGCCAATCATTGTTTCCATGTGCGATAGTTCCCGTGAGAGCAGAGATCAGAACATATTCTTCATCACTTGAAGAATCATCACTGACTTGTCTATTTTTCTTTGCAGAAGGTTCATCATCCTCTGTGGCATGAGCATGAAGTCTTTTCTTGTTTCCCTTCTTCTTGTGAGAGCTACTTTTGTTTCTATGACAATCTCTAGCAAAGTGTCCTCTTTCATCACATGTATAGAAAATGAACTTAGACTTATCTCTAGGATTTCTAAAGTTATTCCTTTGATTAGAGTACTTACTTCTTTGGTGGCTAGATCTGGTTTTCTTGGATTGTACTGTGAGAGCTTGATATTCACTTCCCATATTTTCTTCTCGAGCAGCTATCCGAGTTTCTTCTTGAGAGCATTCTTCCCATAGTATGCTGAACTTGACTAACTTCTTTCTGGCACAGATCCCTTGAATGAAAGAGTCCCATGTCCTAGGGAGGCCATTCAAGGTGGCCATCACAATCTCTGCATTCTCCACTTCTTCATCTACTGCTTCAAGTTGTTCTTTGATCTGGGAGACCCTTGTGAAGTATGACTGTATGGTCTCCGCATTCTGGATCTTCAAATTCTTCAATTGGTTCCTCAAGGTCATCTTTCGGTTTATGTTCTTTCCTTCAAACAATTTGGTTAGGGAATCAAACATAGATTTAGGTGTCTTTAGGGATCACACCTGTGGTATGAGGTGATCCTTGATTGAATCAGCAATAATCCTCTTAGCCATAACCAACTTATTCTTGTGTAAGGCCTTGGCCTCATCTCCCTCTGGAACTAGAATCTCCTCATTGATGTAGGAGTCCAACTCATTCTCTTCCAGGACCAGGGATATCCTATACTTCTAGGCTCGGAAGTTATCAGCTCCCTCAAGCTTTTCATAAAGCTTGGTATGATGAGACATCTTAACTGAGAACCTCAAATGGAAATACAAAATATTTAGATCTTACCAGGTCAAGATGTCGGATCTAGATTTGGAGCTGAAATTTTGCAGTGCTGGTTCAGGAGCAGATTAGGGTTTGGATTTTCTGGAGTTCTGTCCAACCAAATTCTTTGATATTGATCTCTAAACTTTGATTTTGAGGAGTAGATCAATCCAAGCCTGGGCTCACTGAAAAATTCCATTTCTGTGGAAAGCCCTAATTTCCGGCAGTAGTGTCGGGTCCAAAACTGAAAAAGCTTAGAATTGGATTCTGCTTGGACAGAAAGATGTGCCCTAGGGAGGAGAGTTAATCCAACCTTATTTTTCTAAAAATATGTGGAGAGAGATCCAAAAAGTAGGAATCCCTAGTTCCCACATTTTCACAGTGTCTTCTTCTCAGGTTAGCTCTGATTCCATGTTAGATTTTTAACATTAAGCTAGCATTATATTAGGATATTTAACTGAGAGAATAACAAACACAACAATCAAACACAAGAGACAATGAACATAGTTTTTTTACTCGGGGAAACCATAAATGGAGAAAACCCTGCAACTTCCTAAGAGATAGAATCAACACCAAAATAGAAAATCCCAAAATAGTAAGATGATCTCCCGATCGCAGTAACCTTTTTATTCCTAGCCCCAGTGTCTTCTTCTTCCTTAGCTATGCACTACAACTGAATGTGAGTGAGTGTGTGATAAATAGAGAGGCTCACTCTCTATTTATACTAATTCCTGACTTGACAATGACTCACTAGGGCCGACTTCTCTAGGAGAGTCTAATAACCCTAGTGCCTTGGAACTGCAGGGACTTTAACCCTTAAACAATAGGAGAGTTACCCATAATGACTTGACATGACTTGTTTACATTATAGATCCTCTCGATAGGAACATTGGGGCATGAAATGACTCAAATACATTATAGACACTTCCCAGAATAAACATCGGGGTACAAGACATAAGATATATAAGTGAATACATTCCGAAGTTACAAATACATCAACAATGTTCAAAGGGAAGTTGAAGAAGTTTACCTCTGCAGTCAAAATAGTCTCTGTGTCGGTACTTTTGAGTCAGTCTTATGGTTAACTTATTCACATCATTGTAGAAATTTGTACCGAGTTTCATGTCGTCGATGTGGGACTCATCATAGCCCTCCTTCGACGATACTATTCCCGTCGACATTAGCTCATCATCTGAGAAATAGTCTTAGAAACAAAACTTAGTACCTTGAGATTTGTATTCCTCAATGACAGATTCCCTCACTCTCGACATAGGTTCACATCATTGACCTTTGATGGATAGAATTGTACTTAGTGGAAGAGGAGAAAAAGACCCTCGGTATTTGTTTAGCGCTCATTGTTTTCCCCAGGTTGCGATGGAGTTTTGTATATCTAGCATGGATCTAGATTTGTATGGTCGTGGCTATGCTCAAATTTGCGTCTGTATGACATAGATCTACGTTGTATGTCCAGTAGCTATGTCCAAGTCTGAGTCCTCTATCACATGGATATACGCTGTATTCTAGTAGCCATGCTTGTTTATTCCTCTCGTGGATCTGCTTTGTATTGGTCCATAGCCATGAGTTGGTTACATTTGTCTATGAGTCAAAAGTATTGATGTAATACAGATTCCTACTAGCCGACATTCTCCGACCAAGTTGACATTTTCACCTCGAAGTGACAACTTGTTCTCTCAAAGCTCTCGCTTATCCTATCCCTCTAAGTCTCATGCTTTTGGAGGCGTTCTATTATACCTAAATCCTGTCACCATCATGTGATGAGACCCTTAACTTCCATGTTTTCCCTTAATCCCAACACTTGGAGTGGAAACTTGCTATGTTTGTCAATTCTACTTAAAACCTAGCGTCGCGCTTACCCCGTGGCTGATGAGCGGTACCTTGTTCAGCACCTCTTGTATCCTATTATAGAGAAGCAGTGCCACCGCCTATAGTCTTTGTTATTAAAGCACTTCTCATCTAAACCACTCTGTCGTAAGGGAACAAAAGCGGTACCCTGGGTAAAATGGGAAAAATAGAAGTTTCTTGAGGCTTCTAGAACTTGAGCCTCATGTCCTCCCTTATCCCTATCATTATGGGTTAGTTTGAGCTCGAGATCCCCCATAGTAGGATCTTGGAGCCACCTCACCCATAATTCTCTCAACTATTCCTATCCATTGAGCCTTATAAATACAAGCTCATATCCATAGTTGAGGGGGAGAACTGTAGAGGCATTGTTATACTGTTGGATTGACTACCTAGTCCAAATCATAGGAGAGCATAGAGAGTAAATTTGGAGCTTATGGGGATGAAGTGTTTGTCTCATGGAGGGGCTTTTCGACACTAAGGCAATGGTTGTAAGATTATCCATACATTCTTAATGCAAAGCTTATTTCTGTCCCACATTACTGTTGTTTTGATTTCACATGTATATGTCATTAGATTCCTTAGTCACTAGCACGGATATGTAGATGATTTTTTGGTAGCTTTGATGTGCTTGTATGTTTGATATGTTTGCAGGTACATAGGTTCATAATCGAAGCAGTATTCCAGGTGTCTACAACATTCAGGGAAGGTCTTCATCCTTTGTCGTTCACTCATTTGTTCTGGATCTTAACCATTCAGACCAGAGGAATAGCTTTTGTCCGCAGAAGGTGCAATATTCCTGATAACAGAAGCCATGCATGTTCCTATGACAAAAACACCCACTTATGCATGTTCAAGTTTATCCTACTTGAGGTGGGTTTTCAACTCATGCCAAAAGAATTATGCCCTAACCAATAGTTTGTGTTATCTATCACTTGTGTTGTATTTTTAGTGAAAACTATTATGTTGGGTGAACACACCATCATCGAGAGTCTTTGTCTATAATAGGTGGGCCTTCTTATGCCTCTTTTGTGTGCATATACATCTTTTGTATGTGGTACGTTCCTACCTAAGGCTGGTTCCCAACGTGTGCAATAAAATTTAAGTCCCAAACACTAGTTTTTCTTATCTATTACTTGTGTCATCTTTTTACTGAAAAATACTATGTTATGCACACCTTCCAGTACTGAGTGTACTTACTTCCATTGATATTCTTTGCATGTTACAAGTGTTCCTTCCTATATATATGGAGGACACACCTATATATAAACTGTGGGGTGTTCCTTCCTGAGATGGATTCCCAACTCAAGTTAAAAACATTAAGTCCTAAAAAATATTTTTCCTTATTTGACATTTTTTTGTATTTTTACCAAAAACTCCCATGTTTGGATCACTGTGTTTGTTGATCACACCTTCCTTTTTTGGTATTCTTTAAATGTACTAGGCATGCTTTTTTATCTTTGCATCAGGCACACTTGCATTTTCCTTTGCGAGTAGAGCCTACCTAGTGTAGCATTTGTGTTAATCACACCGAAAGGAAATCTTTCATAAGAAAAGGTGCCGAAATGAGTGGTAAATGTGATCTTATATTTGTTATCCTTCTTTAGTCTAATTTTATTGTAACCTAAAAAATAGTCAAGAAGGGACATCATTTGTGACCCTAATACTTGTTGTAAAATTAACTCCATATTTGGAAGAGGAAAGTTGTATTTTACACTAGCCCTATTTAATGCACAAAAATCGTCACATAATATAATTCCACTGTTCTTTTATTTTAATAGAGACAAGATTAGACACCCATTCAAAATATTTCATGACAACAACAATAAGAGCATTAATCAACTCTTCAACCCTTTTTCTAATCGTAGCATCCAAAGCAGGGTTAACTAGTCTCTATCTTCGCCTTATAGGTTTTGTTTCTTCCTTGATAGGAGTTACATGTTAAATTATATTAGGATCAAAACCATGAATATCCTAATAATACGAAGCAAATAAATTCGTAAATTAATGTAAAAGTTCTACGAACTTTTCTCTTTCATAATCAGTATGTTGAGCTCCAATTTTTAAATCCTTAGGATTATCAAGAGTTCCAATATTTACTGAGATGGTTTCTCCATTTTTTCTTTTTTATTCTTCTTTTTATTTATTCTTTTTATTTTCCATGTCACTAAAGGAAATTTATTTTTCTAAAGGTGTTAACCCATTAAGAAATTTATTTCCTTATATGGACATGATTTCTTTTTGTTTTAACAGTTTCTTATGTACAAAGGAACATATACTTTCATGTTAAAAAAAACTTGTCAAGATTTTATGTTTCCAGGAAGGTGGGGTCTATATAAAGATAAAACTGTGTAGTATATCCTTTGGGGAAACAATTATCTTGAAGGGAAGCAAAAACAACTAGTCTATCATCCATAGATTCAATTTCCTTCTAATATGAGTAATATTAAAATGATAGGAAACTAGAAATTAAAGATAGTGTAGCTTGTGTGTATTCTTTTAAGAGTTTAATTGAAGGATTATAGATTCATTTAATCATATTTATAATCAATTCAAAATCTCCAAATATAGCAAGATGAAAACAACCTAGATTGTAGGGATTTTCTATTCCTAAAACCAAGGCTTCAGACTCTAAAATATTGTTTTTACAAGGAAATTCTAGTCTATATGAAAAATTAGGGATTTTACTTGTGGCATGAAAAAATATAACGCATGATCCATCAAAGTGCATATTACAAATTCATATAACGCATGATCCTTAATCTAAGTTATCACCATCAAATAACGCATATTACAAATTCATATAACGCATATTATAAATTCCATCTTAAATTTTTGTGCAAGGTATAACAAGATCATCATCATATTCGGGAAAGATGGAATATACACTTAAATCTTCCTCTATATAATTAACATGAGGTTGTGGAAGATTTTTTTATGTAAGGAGATATTCTATTTTATCTTAAAACGATAATGTTTTCCCCATTTTTAGGGAGTGACATGTGAGACCCATCAAGATAATTATAACCACTTGTTCGATCTTGTCAATCTCTACCAAGAAATAGTGGAAAAATTAGTAACATGCATATCAATAGCTTGAATGTTAAAAGTGGTTTTAATCTCTGGATGAGCACACGAAGGTAAAGTAACATATTTTATTTCTCCTATAGTAGCTTGTTAATGGTTATTATAAGACAAAATACTTCTAGAGTTTTCACGTGATAGACCCAATTCTTCCATGATAATTTTAGGCATAACATTTGTGCTTGATCCACCATCTATTAAACAACAATGAGAAATATTATCATAAATTTTAACTAAGAGATAAAAGGGAGGATACCTAAGACACTTCTAGGATTAAATATAGTTATTTTATTTACATGCAATTCTTTCTCACTAAATTCTTCTGATATGCTAACTATTGTACGAGTTATTCCTTCCATAAAATCATTAAGATGTCGTTGTTGTTCAGGAACAATAATGATATAATATAAAGTAGCATCAAATTTAATAGTTTTTAGTTGTTTCATAATATTATACTTAGAATAAGAGGAGGAGGGTTTTGATTGACTTAACTTTTATCATTAATTATAACCTATTGATATTGTTGTTGAAAGGATGTATTATGAGTAGGAGGGGCCTTAGAAGGCCCTTCTTTACCCTACTTATTTTTAAGAAAGGATGTATTATGAGTAGGAGGGGCCTTAGAAGGCCCTTCTTTACCCTACTTATTTTTAAAATTTATTTATTGTATTGATCAACATGCGATCTTCTTCAGGAATGTTATATAGAGTGGCTACGAATGTATCATTTTTATTATCAAATATATTATCCCTAACATTTACTTTAACATCACATGTTTCCTCATCCCGAATTTCTTCACAGACGTTACACCGGACTCTAGACATGATAGCCCTTGGTTGAAGATTATTATTTCTTCAACGTGGCCCTTGATTAGAAGTCTCGGCATGGTTAGAGGTAGAGATCACTCCTTTTCTTTCAAGAGAAATGATATGATTTCTCATAACTTGGACTAACTGTTGGACATTTGATATGGAATTCTTCCTGACATAGTCCTCATTAGGAAGCTCGGTTCTAGCCAATTGTTCTTCAAATTCTAAACAAGTTTGTAAGGTTGAGCCTAAGTTATCAACATTCTTTACTTCAATCTTATGCTTAAAATGAATAGGTAAGGTATTGTAATAATTCATTTAGGAAACTTGATTATGAGGTCTTATCAACTCTGAATTTTTTTATACAATTTGGGGAAAAAAATTAAAATATTTAATAGTTTCACCTTTATTATAAACCAAATTGTTATATTCTTTGATTTTATCAGCAGGACTCTAAAATTGTCTACAGGTTGATTCAGACCAGTATGATAAATCATCCCAAGTGGAAAAGATGTTTGGAGGCATGTCAAAGAAATTTGTTGCAGCTTTACCTTCTAAATAATTAACAAATAAATGCATACATGTTTTTGCATAATTTGCACCTATGTTATGATATGCATTAGAAAAAGAAATCAAATGTTTATTAACTGAAATAGTGCCATTGACTAAAAATTTAGGCAAATTATCCTTAAATTTGATTAAGGAGTTGTAATAAGAAAATTATTATAGGAGAAGCATGTCAAGGAGTGGTATTTAAATAGTCCTCAAACTTAAATATACCAAATTGTATAATTACTTTGATTAGCTTTGTCGTAGATATAGTAGGACTATAATGCCTGTACATACTCCCAATTTAAGATGAGGAGGAAGTCAAGTCCATTGTTGGCCCTATGAAAATATGTACCAATTTTGCTCAGAAAAGTGAAGAATCTGGTCGCAAGGAAAGTAAGGCCACGATGAAAAGTCGGATCTGAGTATTTGACACATGTTTTGAGAAAACAATAAATGTTACAATGGGTTAAGTTAGACTGAATAGTCTATATTTGGGAATGGGAATGAATGTAATTGGGTTTTTAGCACGTTTATAATGGGATTCAGGGTAGTTAGAACAACCAGTCGACTGTTAGTTGAGAACTAGTTGACGGTTGAGACAACAATTGTAAGAGATATATAGGATTGATCCAAGTTGTATGTAGACTATCTCTAAATATTGAGGAGATAAACAAAGAGGTCGACTAGAAGAAGGAAATAAAGCATGACAACATGAGAAAGATAAATAAAACAAATCTATTGTAAAGACAATTTTGAGAGAGATCTACAATCTGTGTGCACAGACCAAAGAGTTCCCATATTACTCATGCCAGCTGAAGGGTGCTTTCTTATTTTTCATGTATGGGTTTCCAAGTTAAATCTTCGTGTCTTTGATGTCTATGTAACTTGTGTAAAATTATTTATGTGTTTGTCAAACTTACATCGATATCAGGTGACCATGGAATGGCAATAATAATGATCAATAATATGCTTTAATATGCATATGTTATATGTTGTGAATGTGTCGACAGATTGGTCTACCTTCTTGTTGTGTATGTGTTGTCGATAATCCATCCCTCCGTTTCGGTTGAGCTGTGTCTTAATGTTATCATGAATAAATACCCTTGCTTAACTATATAAATTTGGTTCTGGAAGTCCCAATAATATATCTCGGATGAGACTACACCTTTGTGGGTGTTGTCGATGGGGTTATTCTCAGTCCGAGCGATATCTTGTGATTTGTTGGATAAAGAGGGAAATATGAACCTAAGTTTGTGGAAAAGACGTGAAAAAATGGTTCTATTGTTGGGACCTAAATCATTATGAAGGGGACATGTTTTGGTACTCGACGAAACTATAAATTCAATATTGGGTGGATTACAAAGAAAGATATTTTGCACAGGAAGAAAATGAAGGATCACAACTGAATTAGATTAAATGGTTATAAAAATATATTTAATCAGACATTCACGATATTTTCTTTAGTGAACTTCCCATTATGTTGTATGAATGGTTGTCGAAGCTAGTGACACAAAGGAAAAAATTTCAAGGTGGAGAACCCACAGAGTGGACTCCTTAGTTGATTCAATGGTTGAAAAGAGTTAGTAATCCTATATCTAGGGTTGTTGAATTCTAAGTTGATAGAATTTTGGAGGGATATATTACTGATATTGCAGTCGACATAATAAGATCATACAATGATATATAAAGAGAGTTCTTCCAAAAACCTCTAGTTGCTATTTGAAATCTTTAAAGATGTGGATAAAGATGTTAGTATGTTAAAAGGGATCCTGAGGATGGAGTTCGATGGGTAAATCCTTGCGCATGGAAGATTTGGGTGATGTCACAAGAAAGGATAGAATAATATGGGTGAGAGTAAGCTGAGATGTTCTATGTCGATAATGAGAATGAGCTAGAGGGTGGTCACCTAAGGAGTAGAAGAAAATATCGGTTGGGAAAGAGAAGAAGGACCACAACAAGAAGTGGAAGTTGTAGTGCAACCGAAATAAGGGACTACGAGTTGGAATCACCCCTTGATGGAGAATATTATGTCAAGGAGGAAGAATATTGACTTATCTCGGAATACAAAGAGGAAGCACTAGATTTGGATCTAGTACGACATGCCCAAGACCCTGCGTACTTCTCCAGTAGTTGAGGTAAGACCTAAAAGTGCATTAAAAAGTAGTTTTTTAAATCATGGTAACAATAATAGTCAAGATAGTAGTCAAGGAAGTCCAACTGGTGGAACATTTAATACAAATTTATATATACCCCAAGTAAACATAATGTCAATAAGTGATATAAAGTTACCTATATTTAATGGGAATGGGTTGGAATACCCCGAGAAACACTGGTTCCTATGTGAAGTTGTGAGGACCCTGCAGCAAATAATTAATCAAAATACACGATATAGCAGCAAAACTCAAAATCACTTTTATATTAATCGTAGGCCACTTCGAGGGGGCAAC
>LPNX010987514.1:160106-226888 GCA_001517045.1 Pseudotsuga menziesii
ATGACACCCTTTGATTTTTAGTGAGGATTGCTTGTAAGGCTGGAGACGAAGAAAAACCATATCACCGGCTTCAAAAGTGCGCTCAGAACGGTGCTAATCAGCTTGTTGCTTCATGCGATTTCTTGCCATGTGAAGATTTTCCTGCAAAATGCGAAGAACCTCATCGCGGTTTCGAAGGACCGCGTCAACTGCCTGAACTGGAGAACTGCTGGGGGTGTAAGGAAGAAGAACTGGTGGTGCCTGACCATAAACTGCTTCATATGGAGTCATTTTAGAGGCAGTATGGTAAGAGGTATTGTACCACCATTCAGCGAGAGGGAGCCACTTTGCCCACTGATGGTGTTGCTCAAAGGAGAAGCAACGAAGATAAGTTTCCAAGCATTTATTGATAATTTCAGTCTGACCATCCGTTTGTGGGTGATAACCGGAACTCATCTGCAGTTTGGTGCCAGTGTGGTGAAAGAGTTTTGTCCAAAAATGACTGGTGAAAGTCGCATCACGATCCGAGACAATGGAAGAAGGCATTCCATGAAGACGAAAGATATGGTCCAGGAAAATTTGAGCAACGGAGGAGGTTGTATAGGGATGGCCGAGAGCACAAAAATGACTATATTTGGAGAGGCGATCAACCACAACCAAAATCACAAGCTTCACTCCAGATTTAGGGAGCCCTTCAATGAAATCCATAGAAATATCTGTCCATATCTGGGTAGGTATGGGCAAGGGTTCGAGCAATCCCGGAAGGGGTGTTGTTTCACCCTTATTGCGCTGACAGGTATCACATTCAGCCACCATCTGTTGAATTTTCCTTTTCATGCCCTGCCAAAAGAAGTTGCGCCGTGCCTGTTCATACGTTTTGAGAAAACCAGAGTGCCCAGCTGACGAAGAAGCATGGAGTTCATAGAAGATAGCTTGTTGAAGAGCTGTGTTCTGGGGAAGCACCAGACGACCCTTGTATCTCAGTGAAGCACCATCCCAAGAGTAATGTGGGACAGCAGAAGGGTTGTTGTCCAAGCGTTGGATGATTTGAGATAAAGAAGAGTCATTGACATAACCCTGTTGAACCGATTGCAACCAATTTGGAACAGGCATAGAAATAGCAGAAAGAGAACCTTGGTCATCAAATGTGCGAGAAAGGGCATCCGCCACAATTCCCACTGGTTCAGTAAAAACACCTATATATCGATCCAGAATTTGTTGGAGATCCAAAGGAGTAGTGGGGGCCGCTGATGGTTGCATTTGAATGGAATGGCACTGAGCGATGACACCATGGGAACTCTTCTTAAGGAGTTTTTCCATGCGATGTGAACTGATGATGCTGAGAGACCCTGGTTGTAATCCTTTCAATGTGTGTTTGTGTCCATCGGGGGAGAACTGCATCCAAAGTTCAGCAAAATCCCATAATATGGGGCCAAGTGTGTGCAGCCATTGAGCGCCCAAAACCACATCACATCCGCCTAAGGTCAAGGCAAACATGTCAGAGCGGAGGTTATAATCTCCCATAGAGATACGCACATTATGACACTTCCCTTTGCAAGGTAAGGTGCCCCCATTGGCAACCATGACTTCAAAGTTGGAGCAAGGATGGATAAAACAATCAGCTTGTTTGGCGATCCGAGGGTCAATGAAATTATGAGTGCTTCCAGAATCAATGAGTATTGTAAGAGGAAGCTTCTTGAAGTAACCGCGTACCCGCATTGTTTGGGGGGCAGTGACTCCAGCTAAAGCATGGAGGGATATCTCGGGCTGGTCATCCTGAGATGGAGGGTCAGTAGGCGGCTCCTGAATGTCAACTGGAGCATCCATTATATCAGAAGCTTCTTCACCAATTTCAGAGGCAGGTGGAGAATCCACATCCAAGAGATAGAGCTTTTGTTGAACACATCGATGTCCCCGATGGAATTTCTCATCACAATTATAACAAAGCCCTTTTTCTCTGCGTGCCTACATCTCTGTTTCAGACAAATGCTTGATTGGAGGTGAGCGAGGAGCTGGCGGAATGGGAGGTCGTTGAGAACCCATATTTTGGAGGGGAACAAAAGAGGATTTGGAGCGCTGTTGGGCTACCATCTTGTCTTCTGCCAACTTAGCCAACCCCAGGGCTCCCATCATTGTGTTGATACTGAACATTTTGACCTCAGAGCGAATTGCATCCTTTAGACCACTGATAAAACAACTCTAGTAGAAGTCATCAGGTAATCCTTCAGTGTGATTAGCTAGTTTCTCAAATTCAGTTTGATACTCTTTCATAGTGCCAATTTGGCGAAGTTTAGTGAGATCTCCTGTGAAGTCATCAAAAGTACTAGGACCAAATCGTTGCAAAAGGAGCTGGAAAAAATCAGGCCATTTTGGCTCTTCATGAGCCTTGAGGTACCAACGATACCATTGAAGAGCTTCATGTTCCAAATGAAAGGAGGCAAGTGGAAATTTTTTGACATCAAAATTATTATGAAGACTGAAATACTGTTCTGCATGATAGATCCATCCAGTCGGATCAGTACCAGTGAAGCGGGGAAAATCTAGCTTCGGACCGTGAAAATTGCTAAAAGAAGAGAACCCATTAGCTGATGAAGACTCGAACTGTCGTCTGGTGTTCATAGCTGAATGCTCAAGATGGAGACCGAGAAATTTTTCATCCAGTTCCTGGAGTTTCGCTTGGATGGCTGCAAGTGCTTCCTCCATGGTTTTTGCTCCTATGCGGGTGACAACCATAACCAGGGGTGGTTTTTTTTTGTTTTTTTTTTAATCTTTGGGGGGGGGGAGTGGGTAGAAAAACAAAAACAGAAACTGTTTCAGTAGAGGAAAACCTGGATTTGGGAAAAAATTGGAAGGGTAATTTGGGTTTGAGTAAGTTTTGGACACTGTCGAAAGGATAGGGAAGCAAAAAATGGGGATTTTAGGAGCGGGGTGAAAGAATGAGGAAATTTGGTAGAGAGGGACAAAGAAGCAGAATGAGGAAATTTGGTAGAGAGGGACAAAGAAGAAGAATGAGGAAATGAATACGGTGGCAAAATTTGAAGGCGTTTGGGTGAAAATCGAAGGAGTTATGGCAAACCCTAAAAATAGACAAATGTGGGATTTCGGGTCATGGGAAGTGGAATTTGGGATAGGGTCTTCAGGAATGAAATATGCAGAATGGAATTGCAGAGGTGTCAGTGAAGTTTCAGGGAAAACAGAGTTGAAACCAAGGAGATATGGCCGAAAAACAATTTTTTTTTTTTCAGGAAGGGATCTGCAACGACGTGAAAGTTATCGGAAATAGTGGAATCTGCAACGGCACGGAAGTGATCAACAACAAATGGATCTACAACAGCGTGGAACTGACCGGCAATAGTTCTGGACAGAGGAAATCTACGATTGTGCAACTGAAAATAGATATGGACCCCGGGTATGTGCAGCTTCCTATCGGTTCAAGGGATTCACTCGGCCACCAATGCTGTCTGACGGCTTGCGTATTGGGGCAGTACCCCTCACTCCACGGCTCAGGTAAAACTGATAACCGCTTGGCCACAAACGACAGCTCTTGGTTTACCTCATGGGTGGGAACTAGTCAATCAGGTAGGGGTTGTTGCCCTTTTCGCTGGCAGGTCCTCTCAATGGGCCAGCTACTTCGGGGTTCCTGTGGTACTCCTCACAATGATTTTTAGGGCTTATGCCCAAGTACTTCCCATAGTTAAGCAGATAGGGATTATTCCCAGATCCGAACCTGCAACAAAAGCGAGAAAAAAAAATTTGGGCAGAAATTTCACCCAACGAGCCTAAGAAAGTGCTCTGATACCAGATGTGAGGACCCTGCAACAAATAATTAATCAAAATACACGATATAGAAGTAGAACTCAAAATCACTTTTATATTAATCGCAGGCCACTTCGAGGGGGCAACCTCCTTTGAGCAAGCTCAATACAAAATAACTTCACGGTGCCTTCCTTGGCCTCAACACACACTTATATACTAAAAATAGATGCCAATACTATGGGTCAAAACCATGGGCCAATATAAAATATGGATCAACAAATACTACAGGCGGATTACAAAGCATATGCACCCAACAACAATAACACAAACTATGGATCAACAATTACTATGGGACGACTTACAAAGCATATGCGTCCAACAACAATATACTAACACGGTAAAGAGAAGGATTGACATGGGTTCCTAACAGAAGTTGTTTGGACATTGCGAAAGGTCCAAGATGAGGCTATAAAAAGAGATCAGATGATCACAACCTTTAGAAGTCATGATCTTAACTGGTACATGAATTTTTTGTGTGGTTCCCATAGGGGTTCCTCATAAGTCACTGGATCAAATCCAAGTTGGATTGATCGAAGAATTAAAGAAACCAAATTCTGAATCCCAATATATCACAGAATTAAAATAAATTAAGTGATTGTTGATTGAGACTATTTGGAATTTGAACAAAATATTTAAGAATCTGATGGCTAAGGTGATTTTCCATATGTTGGATGTCCAACATAAAGAATGGTTTATTGCCGCTATTCTATCACATATCCTAGTTCCTTTTATGAAGCAAAATATTGTATCCCAAAGAGAAGCTCTTGATCTTACTATGAAATTAGAAGCTTCGTTGGTTGGAGATACTGGCACAAGAATGATGCAAATACAATCACATCTTTCCAATCTAATGTTGAAAATACAAGATATCAAGAAGGGAAATAAATCCAAGAAGAAGTTCAGTGTACAAGATGTAGAACTGAAGGCTATCATAAAGATTCATGTCCATCTTTCTTGAATTATCTTGCATTAGGAGTGTCGAACCCGATAAATTCACAAGGAATGCCCTGGTGTATAACTTTCCACAGAAGAGGTCATCGGTCTAAGGAATGCTTGTATATACAAAATATAGTAAGTGCACTTTCCATGCTATATTGTAAGTTCTGTAGATATGTGGGTCACTATGAGAAATATTGCAGAGCATACTAGTTGTTGCGAGAAAAGATGGTCGACACATATCTGATGAAAATTGATGAACAAATACAAGTTGAGCACGCTCAAGAACAATACCCTCAACCAAGGAGGGGTGGTCCTTTTAGAGGCCAAGGATGATGATGAGGATTTGGTCATGGGAGGGGCCAAGTTATTTGTTATAATTGTGGACAACATGGACATTTTGTTAGAGAATCTACTAATACCACAACAATGTGTTCATATTGTAAAGGATTCAACCACATTATTAAGGATTTCCCACAACTAATTTCTAAATGGCAGGACAGAAATCTGGGGAACCAAAACCAATGGAAAACAAAAATCAAAATATTCAGAAGATTTATGTCTAACCTCGATACCCTAATATTGTTGTTGTAACAAGAGGAGGTGGTACGACACGAGGAGATCAAGATGCACCCTACGTAAATTCGAGGGTTCGAATGACGATGCAAAAGAAAGTAACATTTTATGTACAGAAAGAAAAGGGAGTCTTATTTCATGCACAAGATGAGTTTGTCAACAAAAATTAGGTGTCAACATCTACCACTATTCAGACATTGGATGATGGACCAAAACTAGAAATCCCTTAAATATTTGAATAGTTACACCAAAGAAAGCCAACAAAGAAGGTAAGAAAGTTGGAATATTTCTTTAAAAGTTGTTTGGAACTAATAGAAGATAAGTATGTTGTAGCAAAATTATCAGCTCTGATTAAAGAACCTCAAACAAGTGAGTGACCAGAGAAGAAAGTTAACCATGTTGGTAAGAGACCGAAAACTGGTCATGAGTTAAGAATCAATGCCCATATAGGAGATTATAATATGGACTTTATCATATTATATTTGGGTTCAGATGTGAACATTGTAACAAGAAAAACCTAGGAAATCAAGGGGAAGCTGAGACTAGTATGGTCTCCCGTTCAGCTACGTTTAGTCAATCAGTCATGGTCGAGTGGAACAGGTTCTTGTTGAAGTGGAAGGGCTCCAAAATTTTGTTGGTTTTGAATTCATATACATTGTTGATCATATGAATCCATATCCCACACTTCTAGGTATCGACTGGGCTACTAAAAATTAAACAATCATAAATTTTAAAATAGGGTATTGTCATTTGAAGATATAGAGGTGTGAGTGATCCCTCCAATTGATCCTCTAGAGGACCAGAGATATGTTGATAAAGTGAACCATGAAGGATAAGAAGGATACTTGGATAATATTCATAATATTTACTCTACAATGGATGATTATATCAACCCGACAGTTGATGGTAATTTGAGCTGGCGAAGTATTACCTCCTGTATGTCATATTCAGGAGAAGCTCTAGAGAATTGGTAGAATCAATTACATGAAGTGTCAATGCAACAATGTGCAAGAATATTGAAATCTATGCAACCGGTAGATACTTAGGTATGCAATTTACCTACCTATGAAGGCTTTCCTAATTTAGACACATTTCCTATAGAATTCGAAGAAAAGTTATTGGAACCACAATGTTTGTTAGCACTATATGTTGCATTGAAGGCTACACCCGCTAGGTGGTGAGTTTCTCAGAAGAAACCTATTACAGAATGGAGTCAGTGTTGATGGCTATTGGATATTATATTTGGAAATAATATACAAAATTGACAAATCTTGTTGAGCATATTGAGAATTTTTGTGTGATATGGAAGGCATCGCCGTGACAGGAATGGGTTCATTAGTTTATACATACTTTAGATATGATAGTGAGAAACTGGTATAGGTCGATTGAGCTGTGATGAGAGATTGTATAATGGGAATATCTAGGTACCCATTTCACGCATACTTTTATCTTTGTTGATGGGAATCTAACAATTGATGTTTCTCTACAAGTTATAAGAACCAAGATTTTTGAAGACATCTCTATGTCTATGTCGAGTTTTCCTCAAAGAAGTGCGATAGTTCAGAAGTGGATGAAATGTTATAATGTAATGGGAGAACCTAGTGATGATGATCCATGTGACATACATATTGATGAGTCTAATGGTAGTCAATCATTGGAGGGAGTAGGCTTATCAAATGGCAGATTTATGAAGCCCCTCAAAACAAAGAAGGTGAAGATTGGTTCTAAAGAAAATATGAAATTTACCAATATTGGATATTATTGGGATGTTGAGAGTGTAGGGATGTTAGGAAACCGTGTTAAACCTTCTCTTCACTTTGTTAGTATATTTTTGTTGGATGCATATTCTTTGTATGCCATCATGAAGTATATTGTATTATGCCCCATTCATGGGGATTAATAGTTGTTTAGATTAAACTTGGTTACTTGAGGCCAATGAAAGCATCCATGAGTTATTTTATATTGATATTTCTCAAAGGAGGTTTCCCCTCAAAGTTGTATGCAATCAATAAAATACCTTATGTGCTCTATTATTTCTGTTATATCGTGCATTTTCATTGTTTATTGCAGGAGGTTCCGCACATATGGTATCAGAGCACTTTCTTGGGCTCGCTAGGTAGAATTTCTGCCATTTTTTTCTTTCTTTTGCGATGCTTCCCAGTGTTGTGATTATTGCAGTTTTGCTTCTTCTTTGCATATGTATTGTTCATATCTCTTCCACATCTCTTAATTTATAAATTAACGAAGGAACACATCATAACCTATACTTCAAGGGAATGGTTTTGTTCCCCTATGTTAGGTCTCTTCCCAAGGGCCAGTAATCTGGAGGCTTGCCTCATTGCTCTTTTCCTAAGGGCTTTGGCTTTGCTTCCATCCCTGCTTCCGCTACCGGTGGATATCGATCTCAATCGTGAACAAGAACTAGGGGCGGAGTCGCTCGACCATAAGGGAGAGGGATTCAAAAATGAAATATTCCTCTCCTTTTAGTCGAGACCTCCTTCCGTCGGACCTCTGCAACTTTAGGATCTGCCCTAGATTCCACTCTACCTGGCTCTAGTGCTAGTGGTTTGCGGTAAATAAGATCAATGAGGTCTCTGAACATGGGATATAGATGATATTAGGGAATAACCCCTATACGCTTAACTGTGGGAAGTACTTAGAAATATCCCTAAGACTCATTGTGAGGAGTACCACATGAACCCTGAATTAGCTAGCCATTGAGAGGACCTTCCAAGAAAAAAGGGAAATGACACCTGCCTAATTGACTAGTTCCCACCCATGAGGTAAACAAAGAGTTGTCATTTGTGGAAAATAGGTTATCAGTTTTACCTTAGCCGTGGAGTGAGGGGTACTTCCCCAATAGACAATTTGTTAGAAAACATTGGTGGGAAAGTGAATCTCGTGAACCTTTAGGAATTAGAACATACCTAGGGTCCATATATATTTCCAGTTGATAAATAGTGGATTGCATGTCTAGATCCGCCATAGATCATTTTTTGTTTTTTTCCATATCTTCTTTGTTTTAGCTAAGTTTTCCTTGAAAATTCACTAAAACCCCCGTAATTCCATTCTACATATTTCCTTCCCTTAGGACTTATCCCAAATTCCACTTCTCAAAGCCCAAAATCCCACATTTGTCCACTTTTATGGTGTTCCATAACTTTTTCGATTCTCACCAAATCGCCTTCAAATTTTTCCACAATGTTCGTTTCCCATTTCTGCTTCATTGTACCTCTCTGAAAAAATTTCCCATTATTTCACCTTGCTTCTGAAATTCTGAATTTTTTCCTCCCTGTCTCTCAGAAAGTGCCCAAAACCTATTCAAACCCTAATTACCCACCCAAATTTTTCCCAACTCCAATTTTTCCTTTACTAAAAACCCTTTTGTTTTAGTTTTTCTACCCATTTCTCCCCAAAAAAACTCTTGGTTATGGTTCTCATCTACGCAGGAGAAAACAAACAAATGGAAGAAGAACTTTCCACCCTCAACACCAAACTCCAAGATTTGGATGAAAACATTCTTGGCCTTTATCTTCAACATTCAACCGTGAACAATCAAGGAAAACCTGAGTCTTCTATAGATACTGGGTTCTCTTCTTCTAACAATTTTTGTGGGCCAAAGATGGATTTTCCTTGCTTCAGTGGTGATGATCCGACTTGATGGATTTACATGGTAGAATATTTTTTAGTTTGCATTACACTTTTGATGTTAATAAAGTCTCACTTGCATCCTTTCATTTGGAACATGAAGCCCTTCAATGGTTTTGTTGGTACATCAAGGCTCATGAAGAGCCAAAATAGACATATTTTTTCCAACTACTTTTCCAATGATTTGGCCCTAGTTCTTTTGATGAATTCATGGGAGAACTCACCAAAATTCACCAAACTAGAATTGTGAGTGAGTATCATACATAATTTGAGAAGTTGGCCAATCAAACAAAAGGATTGTCTGATGCATTCTACAGGAGTTGTTTTATCAGTGGTATGAAGGATGTAATCCAATATGAGGCTAAATTTTTTTGTCCCGACATAATGATGGAGTCGATATGGTTGGATAAGTTGGCAGAGGACAATATCATGGCTCAACAATGCTCCAAATCCACTTTTGTTCCATTCAGAAATATGGTTCCCCAAATACCTCCAATCCTGCCAGCTCCTAGAACTACTCCTATCAAGCATTTGTATGAAGACGATATGCAGACATGTAGAGAAAAAGGTATTTGTTATAATTGTGATGAGAAATTCACCTGGGGACATCGATATGCTAAGAAAAAAATATATCTCTTGGATGTTTATTCTCCTCCTACACCTGAAATTTCTGACGATGCCAAGGATCCAGTAGATGATAAGGATGACATTCAACAAATTCCTTTTGACCCTCCTACTCAATACAACCATCTATAGATATATCTTGATGCATTGGTCAGAGTCACCACCCCACAAACCATGCGGGTCAAGGGTTTCTTCAAAAATATCCCTCTTACAATACTCATTGATTATGGTAGCACTCATAACTTCATTGACCCCATGATCACCAAACAAGATGATTTTTTATCCATCCTTTCTCCAGCTTTGAATTCATGATTTCCAATGGGGGAACCTTACCTTGCAAAGGGAAGTTTTGTAATGTGCAAATCTCTATTGGAGATTATAACTTGTGCTTTGACATGTTTTCCTCACCCTTAGGTAGATGTGATGTGGTTTTGGGTGCTCAATGGTTACACACACTTGGACCCATTTTATGGGATTTTGATGAACTTCAGATGCAGTTTAAAGTTAATGGGAAAATACACACATTGAAGGGATTACAACCAGTGTCTCTCAACGTCATCAATTCACATCGCATGGAAAATCCCCTTAATAATAATTCACATGGTGTCATCGCTTGGCTCCATTTCATTTAGATACAACCTTCAGTGGTATCAACTACTCCCTTGGATATACAACAAATTTTGGATCGATACGCATGTTTTTTTGTTGAGCCAGTGGGATTTCCACCTTCAATACCAGAAGACCATTGTATTCCTTTCCTTCCTCAAAGTGTCCCTCCCAACTTCAGTCCCTATCGCTACCAATTTCACCAAAAGACAGAGATTTAGATGCTTGTTCGGGATTTACTGAAGCAAGGTATTATTCGCCCTAGTACTAGTAATTTGTCTTAACCAGTTCTTCTTTTCTGAAAAAAAGATGGGTCATAGTGCCTCTTCATTGAATTTTGAGCACTTAATCACATCACAATCACGGATAAGTTTCCAATTCTTTTTGTTGATAAGATTCATGGTGCTCATTTTTAATCCAAGTTGGATATTAATTCTGGGTATCACCAAATTTAGGTTCATGAGGATAATATCCCTCAGACAACTTTCCATACACATGATGGCCACTATGAGTTTTTGGTCATGTCATTTGGCCTCACGGATGTTCCTTCCACATTCTAGGAATTGAGGAATAAATTATTCCAGCCCTACTTGCGACACTTCATTATGGTCTTCTTGATATGTCCTCATCTATTTCAAAACATGGGCTAAGCATCTCCAACATCTGTATCTTGTAATGCAACTTTTTTGTGATCATCATCTCCATGCCAACCGGTCTAAATGTTTTTTTAGGTAGGAGCAAGTAGGTTATCTTAGGCATATTGTTTTAGCACAAGGGGTTCACGTAGATCTTGCAAAAATAGATTGCATGAAAAATTGGCTACATCCTCAAACACTCAAGAGCCTTCATGGGTTTTTGGGACTGACTGGATACTACCGCAAGTTTATCAAGGATTATGGGAATATCACAACTCCATTTACAACTCTACTGAAAAAGGATGCTTTTACATGGACACATGTTACTAAGTTTGCATTTGACAAACTGAAACAAGCTATGTGTACCACACATGCTCTAGCTATGCTCGGTTTTTCCAAGCCCTTCACTATTGATAGTGATGCTTGAGACAATGGAATTGGTGTTTTTCTCCTTCAATATGAACATCCCATTGTATTCACCATCAAATCCCTTTCTGGTAAGAATTTATCTGCCTCTACATATGAGAAGGAAATGATGGCTATTTTGCATTCCATACAAAAGTGGCGACCATACCTATTAGGGAATCATTTATGCATCAAGACTAATCACTAGAGTATAAAATATTTCCTAAAACAATGGGTCTCATCTCCAACATAACATAAATGGGTTATAAAAATCATGGATTATGACTATGAGATCACTTACAAGAAGGGTAAGTACAATCTTGTGGCACATTCTCTTTCCCGCACATTTGATGACCATGTTTCTCTTTTAGATATTAATATTCCTATTCCAAATTGGTTACAATATGTTCAATAAGGATATTTCAATGAATCTTCATTATATGAAATCATCCTACGGCTGGCCAATAGCCCTTCTGTTGTACCGCATTACTCTTGGGATGGTTATTCTCTAAGATACAAGGGTCATCTGGTGCTTCCCCGAAGAACATATCTTCAATAGGCTATCTTATATGAAATCCATGTTTCTCCATTGGTAGGGCACTCTGGGTCCCTCAAAACATATGAGTGGGCATGACGTAACTTATTTTGGAAGGGAATGAAATAGGAAATTCAACAGACGGTGGCTGAATGTGATACATTCCATCTCCACAAGCGTGAAATGACACTCCTTCCCGGATTGCTCACCTTTTCCCATCCCTAGAAGTATTTGGACAGATATTTTGATGGATTTCATTAAAGGGCTCCCTAAATATGGAGAGAAACCTTAATATTCATTTTAGTTGATAAGATATCTAAATATAGTTATTTTTTTGCTCTCATCCATCCATATATTGCCTCCTCAGCTGCACAAATTTTCATGGACCAGATCTTCCATCTTCATGGAATCCCTTCTTCCATTGTCTCAGACCATGATGCAACTTTCACAAGTAATTTTTCGACAAAACTATTTCTCCACAATGGCACCAAACTGAATATGAGTTCTGCATGTCACCCACAAACAAATGGTCAGAATGAAGCTATCAACAAATGCTTGGAAACTTATATTTGTTGTTTCACCTTTGAACAACATCATCAGTGGGATAAGTGACTCCCTCTTCCTATCTTGTGGTAAAATACTTCCTACCATACTTCATCTAAAATGACTCCATATGAAGCAGTTTATGGTCAGGAACTGCCAATGCTCCTTCCATACACCCCTAGAAATTCACCAATTCAGGAAGTTGACACGGTTCTAAAAACCCGAGATCATATTCTTCACATTTTGTAGGAAAATCTTCAAATGGAAAGAAACATAATGAAACAACAAGCCAATCAGCACCGTTCTAAGCGCACTTTTCAAGTCGGTGATATGGTGTTTCTTCATCTACAGCCTTACAAGCGATCCTTGTTGAAAATCAAAGGGCATCAAAAGATGGATCCAAAGTTCTATGGGCCATATAAGGCTCTTCAGAAGATTGGGTTCGTTTCAACTTCCTCCTTAATTTCACATTCATCCAGTATTTCATGTCTCTTGTCTTAAGAAATTTCTTGGCACCAACATCAGAGCACAAACTAATTTACCAGAACTGGATAATGAAGGGTCCATCATTTTGGATCCAAAGGACATCCTTAATAAGCATACTCGTCATCTCCACTCTCGATCCATCATAGAGGTATTAATTTAGTGGCATGACATGAAACCCAAGGATGCTACATGGGAACCACTCCTTCATATTCAACAACAATTTCCACATCTAAAACTTTGAGGACATAGCTTTTCTAAGAGGGAGGGGATGTTAGGAACCCACGTTAACCCTTCTCTTTACTTTATTAGTAAATTTTTGTTGGACGCATATGCTTTGTAAGTCATCTTGGAGTCATGGATAATTTTAGGGGATATATATATCCCATGGGCTATATTAAAGGGGTTACAAAAATTTAGTGGGCAATTTTTTTATATGGAAAGGATTTTTTCAGCTAAATTATATTCTCCCAATATTTATTAGAAAAACAATAAATCCAAAATGAATATCCTCCTGTATGTTAATTAGGAAAATGAAAAAAATTGTTTTTCCCTAGCAAAGTCTCCCTTCAATCTATCTTTCGCCCCTAATGTCTAGATAAAATATAGTGAAATCACTCTTTCACCCCTAATTTTCAGCAATGGATGCTCCCAAAGGTTATTTTGTCCTCCATTTTCATTGTCATTTAGGCATATGGTTACATGTTCTTGTATTTTTACACAATTTCATGTGATACCTTATTTCATCCTTGATTTCCAGTATTGGAAGGAAAATCAAGGGCTATTAATTTCTATTTAAAGGCTACATTGATTCATGGTTGACGCACATCATATTGTGCTTGCAAGGTGAAGGTTTTGGTTGATATGATTCCACTTTTCATTCTTAATTTTATTGACATTTTAATCCGTACATAACATCTCCATTGCTGAAATCTCAAGTCTTGAAGGGGCATGCCACACATGCAATTTATCAGAGAATAGAAACTCACATGACGCTTTTCATCCAATAATTAACATGATATGATTTTTATCAAACTTTTTATGCTTTTTATCCATAGTTACGATAGATTATTATATTGTAAATTTACCTTTTATCATGTTTTTTTAATCATGGATGCTTTTTAAGTCTTGTTGAATTTTGGGGAACTTTTTTTCTTGGGGCTCATTCAGTGTTATGAGGGTTTTATTCTATCCTAGGAGTATTGGTTGAGTGAAAGTGTTATAGACCTCAAAATATATGATTTATTTTATTCATTGTCATGTTTAAACTATCGAATTCCATTTATATGTTGTTAGTGGATGCTACTCTTGATGGAGAGGTGCCACATGGTTTTTATATATTCAAATGGAATTTAACCCAATTGTTTAAAATGTGTTTTTATTAGGATCTTGATCTGCAATTATTATAATATCTAAGGCATTAATGAGAGTATATATATTCATATTTTATGTCTTCTATTGTTGATGTTTGGTATGTTTCTAATATAAATGAATGCACACTGATTATAATGGTGGGGTTACAATGGAATGGTCATTATTTTGGTTGTCTTCTTATAGAGTTGTCCAAAGCATACTTGTAGATTCTTTTATTTGTATTGAGAAGTTCGTGAGTAGTATATTTTTTTATTCATATTTCAAAGTTTGTCAATTTGATTTGTGAACTAAATTTTTTGGGTTCAGTACTTGTTTTACGATATTTTGTTTTTTGCAAGGGTCATTCAGAAGTAAAATGTTTTTTGGTGATTTGTTTTGATATGTAATTGCTATCATCATCCAGGAATGGATCTACTTATGTATGATAAATATATGATTTAGCTAGAACATGATACTTCATTTCCATCATGATTGTATATAATATGTACAACACATGTTTGACCTGAGATGTAGACATTATCTTATTTGATATCTAGTATTTTGCAATCAATGAGGGTGATAAAAAATATTTACCACATTTTGCATGCTTTAAAAAAATTTAAGGACATGGACACAAACACCTCCTTAGTTTATCTGAGAAAAAGTAGTGTTTAACAGAGTATTTCTAATGATATGCATGATGATGCATTAATGTGATTTCTATTATTGTTAGTGTATGTTATTATTTCTAATAACTATTGCAAGTTTCTAACTAAATCTAAAAGTTCTAAATCAAGTGACATAATTCATATTTTGATTGTCAACAAAAGAAAGGAAAAAGTGGCATTTGTATCTATAAACAAATAACCACGTTATTTTTTTTCTTAAGGGTAGCTTAGAAATGAGAGATTTGGAAAATAAGCTTATTGCGAATTGATACACTATATTAAGGTTGTGTATCTCGATAATACTCCATGTTGTAATAATGGTTCGTGGGTGCCATAATCACTCCCCAATGTAAAGTGTTCAATTCTATCAATTTGTCGATATGTCAAGATTTGGTTCCCCATGTTTCCATTGGACCATTAAGGGTCAAGATAAAAATTGGAGTCCCCACTTTCCTTGAATCTATTTAGTGTAGTTGTGTTTCACCAACACCTCCAGTTGTGAGTGACCCAATACTACTCATGAAATGTATAAATAAATCCCTCCTTTCCTCATTCATGCATTTGTTCATTTGAGGGTCTACTGAGTTGAGAAATTCAAGCTATGGTATATGCTCTTCTATTGCACTACCTTAGTAATTTTCATAATCAAAAGATGAGTCTTCCTAGCAAATGATTCATCAAGACATTACAAGACTTTATAATTTCACGAAATATTTTCCAAGATTTTACAATACTTTATAATTCAATGAAATATTCGCCAAGATTTTACGATATCTTATAGTTTAGCCAAAAAATAGAATAAAAGATTAGCCAAAAAATTATATATAAATATTATATTATTGATAAAATAGCCTTCAAATTTTCCTATATGTTAGGGAGATTCGCCCATTTATTATAAATATAAATTTCAGGGGTGCTCTTAAAATCATCCCTGCATGGATTATATTGTATTATCCCACATTCATGGGGAGTAATAGCTGTTTATATTAGAATTAGTATATAAGTACGTGTCGAGGCCAATGAAATAATCCATGATTTATTTTGTATGTGCTTGCTCAAAGGAGGTTTCCCCCTCGAAGCAGCCTGCGATTAATAAAATATCTTATGTGCTCTATTATTTCTGTTATATCATGCATTTTCATTGTTTATTGTAGGAGGTTCCTCACATGGGAAAATTACAGACTTATTGCATGAATTCCAGGATCTATTCCTTACTAAGTTTTTAGAGATGAAGGGGATTATTGATGATATGGGAGAAATGAATATTCCCTTAAAGGATGATGCAAAACCTGTCAAACAACAACCATACAGGCTAAATATGAGATATAAAGAGAAGGTCAAGATAGAGTTAGACATAATCCTTGATGCAGGTAGTATACAACCTGTTGATAAATCTGAATGGATTATCCCTATGGTTGTATAGGATAAGAAAACCAATGAATTTAACATCTGTATCAACTTCCAGAAATTAGCGATGCCTCATTCACATATGAAGTATTGGATAATGTCATAGGATAATAAGTGTACTCGTTTACTGATGGATTCTCTGGCTACCATCAAATAAGAATTGCAAAGGAATATCGGTACAAGACTACCTTTGTGACAAAATGGGGATGCTTCCAATACATGGTAATGTCTTTTGGACTCAAGAATACCCATGCTATTTTTTCTAGAATAATAGCATTTGCTTTTGAATATTTTATCCATAAATTTCTTGAAGTATATTTCGATGATTGGACAGTCTATGGGATGGTGAAAAATCATGTTGAGAGTCTTAGAATGATGCTCGAACGATGTAGACAATTTATATTTGTATGACTTGAAGAAGTGTATTTTTTGTGCTCTTTTTCGTATCTTGATGGATCATGTAGTCTATCAAGATAGAATATTGATGGAGCTTTCTAAGATCATGACAATTATTGTTTAACTACCTCTACCCATGACAGTTAAATAGTTAAAAACTACTTTGGGGCATACAGGTGATTATAGAAAATCTATAAGAGAATATACAAAAGTTACAGCTCCAATGGAGAAATTGTTGAAGAAATATTTTAAATTCCAATGGAATGAGTAATGTTAAGAGAGTCTGGCTATTCTTAAATATAAAATTCTTACATCTCCTATATTGGTATTTCCAGTCTGGAAGAATGAATTTTATGTACATGTCAATGCGTCATCTATCGTTCTCGGCATCATACTCACACAACCAAGAGAGGGTGATATTTTTTATAATTTGATTTAAAACATTATCTAGGATCCCAAGAGACTCTCAAATCGAATTACTTGCAAAAAACAACAAAAAATATTGAAAGAGGAACAATTTTACATACACAGTGTGAATAGAAACTGGATATTCTTGAACTGTCTAACATCTGAATGTGTTAAGAACAATTTTATATTACATCTGGATCAATTTGTGAGGATTATCAAGCCAAATATGAGTGTACATGTGAAATGGAAAAAATTGGACTCAATCCCCCCTAAGTGGACCAAACTAGCTCCAACTCATCCCAAACAGTCACGAATGGTGGTGTGGATGTGGATGAAGTGTGCTAGGGAAATGATGAATCCATGGAATGCGTGGGTGAGCAAATAGAGGTGATTGGGAGGATCAAGTTGAGCAATAAATTCCTAAACAGTCCAAAAATTGGGCTAGAAACACTCCTAACGCTTCTAGTCAAACAAATCTACTCAAAAAGAGGAATGGGAGCAAACCTTTCATTAATGAGGGCACACATGTGGAGGTTTACTAATATGGAGCACTCTTGTAGGTTTGAAAGCACCAAAATAACTGGTTATATTGTAGGATTTACTTCCCTAAGTCCAAACCATAGCATATTACTGCATAAATGAAAATAAAAATGACTAAGGCTATAGACTAAGGTAATAAGTGGTTGATTATTGTTCTAACACCCCCCCTTAACCATAACTTATTAAAAATCATTAAAATATCATTTTAGTACTTGGAAACAAAGGCTCAAGTCACCTCATTACAAACATAAATTTATTTGTCCATGTAAAAATGAGGAAAAGAGGAAAACCTCATGGGACAAAGCCTCCCCTCTAAAATGGACATGAGGATGAAAACCTGTAATTGAATGGATGCAATCACCATCCATCACTCACTCCAAACAATGATCTCAATTATGTGAATGTTTTCCCAGTAAAACTCTTGGTGAATATGTCAACAATTTGCTTGGTGGATGGGCAATACTGCAAGGAAATTACCCTGTCATGCACTAAGCCTCGGATGTAGTGCATATGGATCTATATTTGGTTTGTTCTATTCTTATGTACTGGATCTGTAGATATCTTTATGGCACTTTTATTATCAACCCAAATGGTAGTGGCTGAATCAAATGCAACATCAAGCTCTTGAAGAATACCTTGCAACCACGCACATTGTGTGGTTGCATTTACTTCTCCCCTATATTTGGCCGCTACTAAAGAAAGATAATTTGTATGTTGTTTCTTACTAGAACAGAAAATAGTACCATTGGAAAGCATAAAAAAAAACTTGAAGTGGAATTTCTTTCAGTGGGATCTCTATTCCAATCTCAATCAGAAAATCCAACTAGTTCAAGTGAAGAACTAGCTGCATAGTGTACCTCAAAACTCTTTGTTCCTTGGACACATTGAAGGATATTTTTGGTTTCCTTCCAATGGAACTCATGTGGGTGCTGCATATACATTTCTATAACACTAACATCATAATACAAATCAGGTATGGTATGTGTAAAGTACAACAAACTACCAACTAGTTTCCTGTACAGTGAACAATCTACCGAAGGAGAATCACCAAATTCACCTAGTTTTATGCTAGAAAGAAATGGGAACTTGGATGCCTTAAAATCAGCCATTTTGAAATTTATTAGCAGGTCTAAATAACACCTATGTTTTCTAAGCATGATACCTCTTTGATATTGCCCAATTTCCAATCCTAGAAATTGTTTTAGAAATCCTAGATCTGTCATTGGAAACTCACTGTGTAGAGATTCCTTGATTGATCCAATTTGTTTGGTGCAGATACCTATAATTATGAGGTCATATACATACAGTAAAATAAACTTCAATACAACAATCATTTTTCTGCAAATACACATTTGTATCACACTTTCATCAAATACAACCAATTGAGAGCAAAAAACTATCCATTTTAGCATACCAAGCCATGAGGGATTGCTTGAGCCCATACAGTGATTTATTCAACCTGAAAACAAGTGAAGGATCCTATTTGATGTTTGGGTACACAGGGTACTCCCAAAATACCAAACACCTCGAGCAACTGCTTCACACAAATTGATCACATATCAACACACCGATGTTTGTCACGTGGTTAAAACCCTCGAGAGGGAAATAGTCCACAGCCCCAGCCAAATAGCTACTTGGAGCAATTTATTACGCAAAAGAAAGAAAGTTCATGAGATTCTCATAATAAATCAACTAGCCAAGGACCCTCCATGCTCTTAAAATAGATATCATGGACCAATCAGGTGTTAAGCCATGAATCAATGGTAGGTATGATCTAAGAGAAGTTGAACCGTTGGATCACTTTATGTCTAGAGCATATTGTGACTGTCGGATTAGAATATTTACAAATGCATACTAATGCATACTAAAGAAACACACTTTACCTAATGGATATATTACACAAGTTGATCTTAACTAACTCTTAAGTGTCTAAATATCCTAACACCCCCCCTTAAGAACAACTTGGGATAGGATTGAAGGATTTACAAAAGTGACACTATTAGGAGAAGGAAGGAGGCATTAGAGCCTATCCCCCATTAAGGACACATTATTGAACTCCTAACATAGATCAAAGTTTAGAAAACTTTGCTTCTGTAAGAGACTTGGTGAAGATGTCTGCAACTTGATCATCTGTAGGGAAATAAAGCATTTCAAGAACACGATCATGAACAAGATTTCTGATGAAGTGCAAGTGTAGCTCAATGTGTTTGCTGTGTTGATGTAGAACTAGATCTTTGGAAATATTGATGGCGCTTTGATTGTCACACCAAAGTGGAGTAGGCTACTACTGCTTGTAGAAGGAGCAAGTCGACATAAGTCAACTTGAATGAAGACCGACTTGGTCGATCAGCCGACTAATTCGATGGGCCGACTAAACTAGTTTATTAAGTCAGCTAACTAACAGTCGTATCGGTTCACCGAACCGACAGGTAGTTATTTTGTAACTGTTTGTAAATTGTATATATTAGGCTGTTGAGCCCAGCAAGAACTCAATTCAGTTCTCTTCTTTGTATGAACTCATTATAATAAGATAATCGATTTCTCTATCTGTTCTTGTCTCTTGTCTCTGATTTATAGTTATGTATGTTTTAGTATGTATTATTGGTAACCTTATGTGATCTGTGAGATTACAACATTGGTTCCGTTGCTGGTAGTACATGTCTAGAATATATGCTCACATATGATACCAGAGCAGGAGATCAAGGACTGGTGGGAGCATAAAATTGCCAATTATTTGCAAAATTATGCCCGTAGGAACAGATTAATAGTCGTTGAAGCCAAAGCAAGATTTTTCACAGAGACACATGAGAAATTCGTCGAATCAGTGCCACAACTACTGAAGAAACTTCTGGATGAGAAAACCGGACGCAACTAAAGAAGAATAGTTGCTGGAGAAGCTGATCCAAGGGGGCCGAACAAATCTGTCGGAGTGGTGTGAGAAGATCGTCGACGACTTCTGTGAGGAGAAAGCAATCGAAGACAGAACCTCAGTGGAAACTGTCAAAGCTAAATTTTACACAGATTTCACCGACCAATTTCTATGCTCCCTACCGACCTTGCTTTTCAAATTCCTGATAGAGAAAGGAGCAGGCCACATCATCGAACCTCGACCACCGTTGTGCGAACAACCACCGAATACCAACTGGGCAGTGAAACAGAGGAAGTGGGAGAAATTCATTGCTGAAAGGGAGTGGGAATACTTCTTGAGCAAATAGACAGAACTATCCGCGCTTCCTAAAAAGCGTCGGGTAGGCTATGGGGGGGTAGCTGGTCATGTGTTGGAGATAGAGCATAGTGGATCCTAGTCGACCAGAATCCAGTCTTAGTCACCAGTAATGAAAAGTGGACCGAAGAGGACCCGAAGGAATATTATTGTATGAAAGTATGAAAGTATGAAAGTATGTCAGACATTAAGAAAATTGAAAGGGACGAAAGACAGCAGAGAAGAGAAGCCAGACGGGAAAGAGCCGCAGAGCTGCATCAAAACCCTAGGGAGACTAACCATGATGAGATTCAGCCAGATTTGGGTCATGACCGACACGGAGAGGGCGTAGATGAAGAGGCATCCCATAAGGATGAAGAAGTGTGGATAGAGCAGCCAGAAGCTCTCCAAATAACTGTTCCCGATGAAGGAGTAACCCTTTCCCCAACAAATCTGCGTACCAGAATACAAACTATTGTTGAAGACGACCTCCGACTGCGAGCTGGTGACATTACTATCTGGAGCTGACTAGGAAATGAACCATACCTGGGATGACATCTTGTCATATGCCAACCGGTCGAAAGGAACTGGGTGACCTTTCAAACGGCACCATCCTTTCGAAGTATCCACTTGCTCTTATCGACACATGAAGGAGCACCCCCCCCCCCCCCCCCCCCCGCCACATACAGCTTTAGAAGAAATCCAAGAGTCAAACCTGCGCACACAAATTTATAGTGGACCATCGACAATACAAATCCACAACAACCCACTGTATGGCGAAAAAGAATCGACCACCGACGGAAGCACAACTTCTGTCGACCAAAACTTCACAGGCTCGACTATATCAACAACCCCACCACTTTCACCACCACCCACACCTCCAACTCCGCCGAATTCTGAGAGCAGTGAAAGTGATTCAGACATGGGTCACGGATCCACTCACATTCCTCTCTACGAGGGGGATGAAGACCCTAGACGACATTGGTTCATCTGCAAATCGACCTGGGAAGCAAACCAGGTTACAAATGAAGAGAGACAAATGGCCCAGTTTGCGGGAGCTTTAAGGAAAAGAGCCTTAACGTGGTACATGACCTTTTTCGAATGACAACCCCGAGAGATGAAAGCATAAATTAAAGCGCAGTTCTTATCCTTTTTCAAAACCCCAGACGCCAAGCACCTGGCCGCCAAAAAGCTTAAAACGACGCAACAAAAACCAGGAGAGACAGTCCACGACTACGACAAATGCTAGAAGGACCTATTAAGCCAGTTAGATTATGTTATTGATGAACAACTACTGATTCAATGGTTCCTTGCAGGATTATCACAGAAAGTATGCTGACATATCAGTCTGGAAACGTTCAAGACATATGAGGATGCACTGACTAAAGCTCTGCAGGTCGAGATGGACGAGGACATTCCTGCATATACGACAGACCACAGACTAGAGGAACAACTCGAAAATGTGTAGAAGTATTTGAAAGAATTGACCCTCAAGAATCAAGAAATAAGGTGTACGAAATGCTCGACGACTAGTCACACGAAAGATAACTGTCGACAAGACTATAGTCGACAGGACGTCCACTTTGTACAAACAAAATCATTTTGCGACATTTGCCAGGAACACGGAGATCATTCTACGAAAGATTGTCCATATAACATGAAGAATGGAAAGGCTTCCTGGTGCGCTATCTGTGAGACAAAAAGTCACAACACGGCCGACTATCGATTAAACCTGAAAAATAGACAGAACTATCAAGCAGTCTACCAAACGAATGCAGTAGCACAGAACAATGAGCAAAATAATACAGACAACCAGAACGAACAAGGATACGACGGCCTACGATATGAGCGCCGCTATGACAACCGATGACAAGGATATGGAGGCCGAGGATGATTCGTCGGGAATCACGACATACAACCACGTTGGTCCACCCAGTGCTTCATATGTCATAAATAAGGTCACCGATACGTCAACTGTCCATACAAGGACATAACTAATCTGAAATTCTGTAATCATTGTGGAGTAGGTGATCACTCCCTGGAGGATTGTCCTACAATGTTAGAAAAAATCAATAATAAGAAAAATGTTAATGTCTTTTCTTGTGTCCAGAAGCATGATGTAGTCACTACTAAAAATCGGCATATTGTTACTAGACAAGGAACAAAAATAGGGCCTGATAACCCACAAATTAGTAAAATTAAAAACACAAATGGTTATCCTGATCCTATAAAAGAAAAAAAAGTATATCAAGAAGCCACCCATGTATTTCATGACATTGCACAGCAAGAAGATACTACTAACAGTTGACCTAACTCGATACAGCAATTAATTCATCTCACGCAAACAAACAAGTCCGTAGCCCAGTTTATTGATTTATTGCATAACATCAAAAATACCAACCTTGGAAGACAAACTAAGAACATTTGTAGCCTGAATCAAAAAGACAAAAATGATGTCGATCCACTTGTCGACCTAGAAATCGGAGGGTATCACGTCCGACAAGTAGTACTCGACTTTGGGTCTCAAGTAAATATCATGACCAGGGATACATGGGAAAAAATGGGAAGACCTCGACTCTACAAGTCAGGAATCTACTTAAAACTAGCCGACCAAGGCCTCATCGAACCCATTGGGGTTTGGAAAGATGTTGACACGACCATAAAAGGAATCTCTACCAAGGTTGATTTTGAAATTATTGACCCAAAAGAAGGATCTAGCTCTTTCCCATCGCTAGTTGGTCGACCATGGGGACGAAAGATGAAAGCATCCATATCTTTAGATAAGAAACGAATCAAGTTAAAGGGAAATGGTCAAAAATTCATTGTACCTATTAACCCATCCCAAGGAAAACCTTGGACAGAACCCATTGATGAGGAAGTCGATGTCAGATAGCTCTACCAGATCCATAACAACACAGACTATACTGAACCAAACATCCATGGGGAGCTCAACTTAGGTAACCAAGACTCAATTGGTTATAACTTTGATGCTGAAATATATGATTGGGAGATGGAAAATTATGAAACACAAGCAAGAGGGTGCTGGACTATACAAATAGTATAGAAAAAACCCACCTGACAGTGCTTCATAGTCTCAATTATCCCCAAAATATTTGAAAATAAAGTCAGGGAACAACCTACCTTACAACCAACTTACTTACACACTACACACCTGCCCAGGTATAAGGAAAGGGAATCCCCAATCATGCATGTCGAACAAGTATCTAAGAATATTGGAGAACATGGCAGACTTCAAAGCTTAGTGGAAACATTTACAGGTCAAGTAGCTAGATGGTGGGACACCCATCAGACAAAACTTCAGACCTGGACAACTGCTTCAAATTTCTTTGTCGAACGGCTTGGTGGAAAGAAGTTAACCCAGGAAGCTCAAATTCCTATCTTTATCCAAGGACAAAATCTAGAAGAACATATTAAACATTGTGAAAAGGAGTGGAGAAGACTTGGATACAAAGATGAGCGAGCCTGGCCACATCTGTTTCCTTCAACCCTAGCCGATTTACCTAATAAATGGTATAAGATGGAGGAAGCTAGAGGTGAAACCTTCTTTTGGCATGAACTCAAAGAAAATTTTATTAAAGACTTCCAGTTTATACCTCAAGATGAAAAATTGGCTGAGACAGCACAGCATATCAAACAATTTCTCCAACCGACAGGAAAACAACCCTCTCAAGACCATCGACAAATCAAGGATTGTAACAATATCCAAACTGAGTCAAAATCACAGTCAACACGTTTACAATTGGAAAATGAGCACACAGAAGGTAAGAGTTTTAGGTGGAGGACTGACCTCATTGAAACAACAAAACCTATCTACTCACTCCTGAAAGTCGAGACCACCGACAAACCAGATCTTGACAGAATGACTGCAGCCGACTTCCCTGCTACATTCTCACAGTTCAAAGAAGGAAGTTGGATGATCAATGAAGCTAAAGCTCCAGAGTGGCTAGATGGCAAAGTGAAAACTAAGGAGGTCGACATTTCAAATGACGACCGACCAAAAATAGCCAAGATTGGTGACTACTGGAACGACCAACAGACCACTGAAATAGTGAACTTACTTAGAGAGATCCAGGATGTCTTTGCAAGAGACTATAAAGATTTAAAAGGCTTAGTACATGAAATGGGTGAAATGAAAATAGATACTAAACTTGATGTCCGACCTGTCAAGAAAAGACCTTATAAACTAGCTCATAAGTACAAAGAAATAGTTAAAAAGGAAATTGACAACATGTTAGCAGCAGGGATCATTTACCCCATCGACCAGTCAGAATGGGAAAGTCCAATGGTCGTACAGCCAAAGAAACATGTGATCCAGATGGAGATCGGTGGCCACCCACCTATTCCACTAGCTCAAAACAATTGTCCATTGTGGCAGTTTCCTAGTTATTTTTCGGCAGTTTTTCGAGTCCTAAACTTTCGGGGCCATTTTGAGGCCTTAAACGACGTTTTTTTGGAGATTCGGGGCCAAATGGTTGCCATCAGCATGCATTTGGCCAACCAAAATTTTTAAATCTTAGATAGACCTTTCCAACGAGCTATCGAACGCCCAAATTGGAGATCGTATGCAAAAGTTATGACCCCGGGAAGTTGACTGTTCAACTTACCACCTTGGGGCCGCAAACTTTATGACGGTTCATCTTCTAGGGTTACGTTTTGGGACTTTTGGGGTTCTCACCTCATTTTTATTATAAATAGGCCCCTTTGGCCTCATTTTGTATTCAGCTTGGCACGAATGAGCGTAGCAGCCACATCTCTTCTCAGAGATAGCTACCACCATTCTAGCAATTGTATTACAGTCTGTTCTATTTCCGCCATTTAATAGAATATGTGTTTACTGTATCTTTGTTATCTTTGCAAAATGTCTGTTATTATGATTCTATATATGTTCTTTCATTTTGTTCACGCATAAATCCGGATTAGTGGTATCAGAGCAATCTTCTCTTTGATTGTTTCTCGGTGCATGTCCCCGACGAGGTCCGAGTATAGAGAGTTTGGTCTCGAACTAGTTTCACTTGATCATTCTCGCCGTCCCAAACGACCTCCCATGGCGGAAGAAAAGAGAGACGACGGATCAGGAGATCCTATCAAGTCGTTGCTCGAGGAAGCCCTCGAGCGACAGAGGAACGAGATGATGGATAGTTTCGCCCAAATCCTTCGGCGAATGCCGGCCGCGGCCAGTGCATATTCAACAAGCAGCTGGTTCGGGGATGCAACTCCCTTTAAGGTACAAGTTAACTTTGATATTCCTTTATTTGAAGGAAATATTGATGCAGATGCCCTGGATAATTGGGTGAATGTTCTAGAAGGGTATTTCTCTGTTCACAATTTCTCCGACAGAGAAAAGATCACCTTTGCGCTCCTTAAGGCAGTCCCCCATGTCCAAAATTGGTGGGGTACTTATTGTGAGCAAAACTTATCAGACGAGTCTGAAATGTTGAAACAATTCCCACTTGGGCCTCTTTCATAGATGCCGTCAAGGAATAGTATTACCCTGTGGGAAACTATGATGACCAGTACACAAAATGTACCATTCTGTGTCAAGAAAGGGACCAGACAGTGTCGAAGTACACCAACAAATTTCATACTCTACGAACAAAGCTGAGTATCAAAGACTCTGAGCGGCACCTAATCTTGAAATATCGTAGTGGTCTACATTGGTACATCTGAACTGAGATGGACTTCCTTGACATCTCTTCACATGGATCTGCTTATCGGTATGCTGTCAAAATCGAGGAGAAATTTCGACAAAAGAACAAGCAAGACTCTGGACCTGCGAATCCACCATAGAAGCAAGGCAAGGGAAACCCTGGCCTGCAGAACACCACAAAAGAAAACGACAACCAGTCCCCGCCACAAGAAAAGAAGGGAGATCGAAAGACAAAGAAGGACACTGGTAAGTGGTGCGAATTTCATAAAATCCCTTGGCACAACACTGATGAATGCCGCTCAAAGCAGTCATTAGTGGCTGAGATCAAATCTTTAGAATCAGATCCTAATTCTGATTCCGAACCCAATGCCACAGACACAGACAATGGGAGGCAGATCATTGATGCAGACCCCACTGCCACTGTTGCTACCGCACAGGTTCAACTAGAGGATCCTGAAGAGTCAGAGGTAGAGGAGCACCTATTCCACTCGCAGATGTGGGTGAAGGGGATGCCTCTACATTTTGTTGTTGACAATGGTAGCCAAAATAACTTGATCTCAGTAGAAGTCGTCAAGAGATTGGACCTTCCGACAACACCACACCCGCAACCTTACAAAATCGGTTGGCTAAGCCAAGGACGAGGTATCCGAATTACTCAACAATGCCTCCTACCATATGGAATCAAACCTTTCCAAGACGAGGTACTATGTGATGTGGCCCCACTTGAAGTCTGTGATGTTCTTTTAGGACAACCATATATGTGGAAGTGTCATGCTGTATATGAGTCACGGCCTCACAGTGTCATTGTCACTTTGGAAGGACAACTCTACCAGATCCCAGAGATAGTTGCACCTACTACAGTCTCGCAGGGTAGGAAGATAAACTCCCACATCAGAAAATTATTCCTCTTCACAATTGCGTCTGAAGGAGAACATAAGATCACAGGGACCTCCACACCCTCTGCACACGGTGTCTCTGCTCATCAGACACAAGAAGAAGATAGAGCCATTATTTCCTCATCTATCCAAGTACCTCTACAATGCAAGGCCATGCATTCAAGGTGCTCATCCAGAAACAAATCATCCAGACAACAATTACAGTCCTCTCGGGATGCCAAAGAAAAGAAGCCTCTTCACTTCAACAAATGTCGCACCAGGAGATCAACTCAACACACAGTTCAAGATATGATACAGGATTCGACGCAATGGAGACCATTGCTTCCTATGGAGGGAGGATTGATCCAGATGGATATCGGTGGCCACCCACCTATTCCACTGGCTCAAAAGAATTGTCCATTGTGGCAGTTTCCTAGTTATTTTTCGGCAGTTTTTCAAGTCCTAAACTTTCGGGGCCATTTTGAGGCCTTAAACGACTTTTTTTGGAGATTTGGGGCAAAATGGTTGCCATCGGCATGCATTTGGCCAACCAAAATTTTTAAAGCTTATATAGACCTTTCCAACGAGCTATCGAACGCCCAAATCGGAGATCGTATGCAAAAGTTATGACCCCGGGAAGTTGACTGTTCAACTTACCACCTTGGGGCCGCAAACTTTATGATGGTTCATCTTCTAGGGTTACGTTTTGGGACTTTTGGGGTTCTCACCTCATTTTTATTATAAATAGGCCTCTTTGGCCCCATTTTGTATTCAGCTTGGCACGAATGAGCGTAGCAGCCACATCTCTTCTCAGAGATAGCTACCACCATTCTAGCAATTGTATTACAGTCTGTTCTATTTCTGCCATTTAATAGAATATGTGTTTAATGTATCTTTGTTATCTTTGAAAAATGTCTATTATTATGATTCTATATATTTTCTTTCATTTCGTTCACGCATAAATCCGGATTAGTGGTATCAGAGCAATCTGCTCTTTGATTGTTTCTCGGTGCATGTCCCCGACGAGGTCCGAGTACAGAGAGTTTGGTCTCGAACTAGTTTCACTTGATCATTCTCACCGTCCCAAACGACCTCCCATGGCGGAAGAAAAGAGAGACGACGGAGCAGGAGATCCTATCAAGTCACTGCTCGAGGAAGCCCTCGAGCGACAGAGGAACGAGATGATGGATAGTTTCGCCCAAATCCTTCGGCGAATGCCGGCCACGGCCAGTGCATCTTCAACAAGCAACCAGTTCGGGGATGCAACTCCCTTTAAGGTACAAGTTAACTTTGATATTCCTTTATTTGAAGGCAATATTGATGCAGATGCCCTGGATAATTGGGTGAATGTTCTAGAAGGGTATTTCTCTTTTCACAATTTCTTCGACAGAGAAAAGATCACCTTTGCGCTCCTTAAGGCAGTCCCCCATGTCCAAAATTGGTGGGGTACTTATTGTGAGAAAAACTTATCAGACGAGTCTGAAATGTTTGAAACAATTCCCACTTGGGCCTCTTTCATAGATGCCGTCAAGGAATAGTATTACCCTGTGGGAAACTATGATGACCAGTACACAAAATGGACCATTCTACGTCAAGAAAGGGACCAGATGTTGTCGAAGTACACCAACAAATTTCATACTCTGCGAACAAAGCTGAGTATCAAAGACTCCGAGTGGCACCTAATCCTGAAATATCACAGTGGTCTACATTGGTACATCCGAACTGAGATGGACTTCCTTGACATCTCTTCACATGGATCTGCTTATCGGTATGCTGTCAAAATCGAGGAGAAATTTCGACAAAAGCACAAGCGAGACTCTGGACCTGCGAATCCACCGCAGAAGCAAGGCAAGGGAAACCCTGGCCTGCAGAACACCACAAAAGAAAACGACAACCAGTCCTCGCCACAAGCATAGAAGGGAGATCGAAAGACAAAGAAGGACACTGGTAAGTGGTGCAAATTTCATAAAAGCCCTTGGCACAACACTGATGAATGCCGCTCAAAGCAGGCATTAGTGGCCGAGATCAAATATTCAGAATCAGATCCTGATTCTGATTCCGAACCCAATGCCACAGACGCAGATAATGGGAGGCAGATCATTGATGCAGACCCCACTGCCACTGTTGCTACCGCACAGGTTCAACTAGAGGATCCTGAAGAGTTATAGGTAGAGTAGCACCTATTCCACTCACAGATGTGGGTGAAGGGGATGCCTCTACATTTTGTTGTTGACAATGGTAGCCAAAAGAACTTGATCTCAGCAGAAGTCGTCAAGAGATTGGACCTTCCGACAACACCACACCCGCAACCTTACAAAATAGGTCGGCTAAGCCAAGGACGAGGTATCCGAATTACTCAACAATGCCTCCTACCATATGGAATCAAACCTTTCCAAGACGAGGTACTATGTGATGTGGCCCCACTTGAAGTCTGTGATGTTCTTTTAGGACAACCATATATGTGGAAGCGTCATGCTGTATATGAGTCACGGCCTCACAGTGTCATTGTCACTTTGGAAGGACAACTCTACCAGATCCCAGAGACAGTTGCACCTACTACAGTCTCGCAGGGCAGGAAGATAAACTCCCACATCAGAAAATTATTCCTCTTCACAATTGCGTCTGAAGGAGAACATAAGATCACAGGGACCTCCACACCCTCTGCACACGGTGTCTCTGCTCATCAGACACAAGAAGAAGATAGAGCCATTATTTCCTCATCTATCCAAGTACCTCTACGATGCAAGGCCACGCATTCAAGGTGCTCATCCAGAAACAAATCATCCAGACAACAATTACAGTCCTCTCGGGATGCCAAAGAAAAGCAGCCTCTTCACTTCAACAAATGTCACACCAGGAGATCAACTCAACACACAGTTCAAGATATGATACAGGATTCGACGCAATGGAGACCATTGCTTCCTAAGGAAGGAGGATTGATCCAGATGGAGATCGGTGGCCACCCACCTATTCCATTGGCTCAAAACAATTGTCCATTGTGGCAGTTTCCTAGTTATTTTTCGGCAATTTTTCAAGTCCTAAACTTTCGGGGCCATTTTGAGGCCTTAAACGACTTTTTTTGGAGATTTGGGGCGAAATGGTTGCCATCGGCATGCATTTGGCCAACCAAAAGTTTTAAATCTTATATATACCTTTCCAACGAGCTATCGAACGCCCAAATCAGAGATCGTATGCAAAAGTTATGACCCCGGGAAGTTGACTGTTCAACTTACCACCTTGGGGCCGCAAACTTTATGACGGTTCATCTTCTAGGGTTACGTTTTGGGACTTTTGGGGTTCTCACCCCATTTTTATTATAAATAGGCCCCTTTGGCCTCATTTTGTATTCATCTTGGCACAAATGAGCGTAGCAGCCACATCTCTTGTCAGAGATAGCTACCACCATTCTAACAATTGTATTACAGTCTGTTCTATTTCTGCCATTTAATAGAATATGTGTTTACTGTATCTTTGTTATCTTTGCAAAATGTCTGTTATTATGATTCTATATATGTTCTTTCATTTCGTTCACGCATAAATCCGGATCAACATGACCCGACAAGGTTAAGAATTTGTGTCGACTTTAGGGAACTCAACAAAGTCACACTGACAGATCCATTCCCCACCCCTTATGCTGATGAAATCTTGAATGAAGTTCCAGGCCATGAATGTTATTCATTCACAGATGGATTCTTAGGATACAACCAAGTCCTAATAGCAAAAGAAGACCAGAAGAAGACAACATTTGTCTGTGAATTTGGCTCCTTTTCTTACAGAGTTATTCCTTTTGGGTTAAAGAATGCACCTGCAGTGTTTTCCCGAATTGTTGTCAAGACTTTCCAAGAATACATATATAAGACCATGGCAGTATACTTCGATGATTGGACCATATACTCCACCCTGAAAGATCACTGCCATTGGCTCCGACTTATGCTGGAAAGATGTCGACAGATCCAACTCTCCTTGAACATTAAGAAATGTATCTTTATGAATCCCATAGGTATACTCCTAGGACATATTGTTTGTAAAGATGGTATCAAGGTAGATTTTGCCAAAATTAAAATCATCCTCGACCTAAAACCACCAATCAACCCTAAACAAGTTCGGGTGTTACTTGGCCATACAGGCTATTATAGGAAATTCATAAGACACTAATCAGACATGACCTACCCTCTGGAAGAATTACTAAAAGAAGATCAAGAATTTACATGGACAGAAGAATGTCAAATCTCCTTCGACAAACTAAAAAGAAAACTGGTCGAAGCCCCCATACTCAAATTTCCAAACTGGTCGACCAAATTTCATGTGCATATTGATGCATCAGGAATAGCAATTGGAGCAATCTTGAATCAACCAGGGGACGATGGGATGGATTACCCTATAGTTTACAGCAGTCAAAAACTAAATAAGGCTGAAAAGAACTATTCGACCACCAAGAGGGAAGCCCTAGGTATGTGCTTTTCCCTACAAAAGTATCGACATTACCTTTTAGCCAACCCCTCGACCCCTGTCCATACCCCCACTCCATCACCAACACCTCCATCATCAAACCCTCCCTCACCACCACCGTGTTTCTTCGGGACGAAGAAATGTTTTGTTCGTGGGGGAGATGTAGAAGGAGCAAGTCGACATAAGTCGACTTGAACGAAGACCGACTTAGTCGATCAGCCGACTAAGTCGATGGGCCGACTAAGTCGGTCGGCCGACTAAAGTAGTTTATTAAGTTGGCTAACTAACAGTCGTGTCGGTTCACCGAACCGACAGGTAGTTATTTTGTAATTGTTTGTAAATTGTATATATTAGGCTGTTGAGCACAACAAGAACTCAGTTCAGTTCTCTGCTTTGTATGAACTCATTATAATAAGATAATCTGTTTCTCTATCTGTTCTTGTCTCTTGTCTCTGATTTATAGTTATGTATGTTTTAGTATGTATTATTGGTAACCTTATGTGATTTGTGAGATTGTAACACTGCTCGAATCCAAACTCTGATAGGATCTATCGAAGCCATAAAGCTTCCAGGTTGGCATTAATTGTGACTCAATATTATGCTTCTGCTGAAGAAATAGCAAGAGCTTGTTGATTCTTACAAGCCCAAGTGACATGTCTAGATCCCAAAATGAAAACATAACCTGCAGTAGAATTTTGATCATCAGGATCACTGACCCAATCTGAATCAGTGAAACCAATCAACAAAGGTTCCCCCCTGTACTATAATGAATCCCAAACTGAATTGTACCTCGAATATATCGAAGTATTCTTTTTGCTTCTTTCCAGTGACTTTCATGAGGAGTTTGCATATAGTGAGAAACACAACCAACGGCAAAGGAAAGGTCAGGATGGGAATGAGTCAAGTATAAAAGACTACCAACAAGCTAACTATACAAGGTGTCATCTACTTCAGGAGAAGTACAAGTGGAAGAAAGTTTGACTCTAGACTAGAAGGGAAGAGCGGTTGGTTTACAATCTTCCATGTGAAAGTGACGAAGAAGGTCACAAGCATACTTAGACTAGGAAATAAATATTCCTTCTTTGGTTTGCAAGATTTGGAGACCAAGAAAATAATGCAAAAGTCCTAAGTCTAACAGTTCAAAATTTTTCTTAAGACTATATTTCACATGTGTTATAAGTTTAGGGTCACTAATAGTAAGGATAAGATCATCAACATAAAGAACAAGTATGATGAGATGGTTTCCTACTTTCTTGGTATAGACATTGGGGTCAGAATGGAATCTAGAAAAACCAATGTTAAGGAGAAAGCTATCCATTTTGGCATACCAAGCTCTAGGAGCTTGCTTAATGCCATATAAGGATTTCTTAAGGAGACAGACAAGGCTAGAGTTATACTGAACATGTCCAGGAGGTTGTTCCATGTAAATTTCCTCATGTAAATCACTATGTAAAAAGGCAGACTTGACATCAATTTGATAGACTTCCCAGTTATGTAAGGCTGCAAGGGAAAGAACAAGGCAGATGGAATTCATTTTTGTGATAGGAGCAAAGGTTTTATTGTAGTCAATCCCTTCAACTTGGGAAAAACATTTGGCAACTAACCTTGCCTTAAGTCTTTCAACACTTCCATATGATGCATACTTAGTTCTGTAGACCTATTTACATTTGACAAGTTTTCTTCCTTTTGGAAGAGGACAAAGATCCCAAGTATTGTTCGCCATTCAGGAATGATATTCTTCATCCATAGCTGCATCCCAATCTAGATTTCCTGAAGCTTTTGCAAAAGTTTTTGGATCATGATTCTTGGAAACTTGAGCCAAAAGAGAAGAGGCTCGTTGAAACTAAGAATGTGTTCAACGTTGATCTCTAGGATCACCGACAAGATCACCAATTGCTTCACATGTTGAATGGACCCATCGAGGAAGCATTGGTACTAGTGCAATTGGAGGAACATAAGCAGGTAGATGTGGATTTTCATCCTCACTGTCATCATCAAAAACCAGATTTGGAAACCTATCAAGGAAGTTGGAAGAAGAAGAAGAAGAAGGCACAATCACTGAATCAGGCTCACAAGCCAAAGATGGCACACCTACCAAGTTAGGCTCGCAGGCCAAGAGATTTTCATCAAATTTAACATCTCTTCTAATGATTATATCATGTGAATGGGGATGAAGAAGTCTATAACCTTTTACATCTTTAGAATATCTAACAAATATGCACTTTTCACTTTTAGGTTGCAATGCTTTCCATTTTTCATCCGAAATGTGAGCCCATGCTTCACAACCAAACACACGAAAGTGACTTACATCTGGTTTAATTTTACTCCATGCTTATTCCAGTGTTATACCTTGTAAAACTTTAGTGGGTGTGTGATTAACTATGTAATTTGCACAATTTATGGCAACAGCCCAATATTGAAGACTTAGTCCCTTAGATTGGATCATACAATTAACCATTTCTTTTAAAGTGCGGTTCTTCCATTCAGATACACCATTTTGTTGTGGTATATATGGAACAGTGTGTTGTTGTTGGATTCCTTGTTCAGTGCAGAAACTTGTTGTTAACATATTCTCCTCCATTTTCAGATCTTAACTTAATAACTTAATGACTAGATTGTTTTTAAACAAGGGCCTTATAGGCCAAGAACATGTTAAATACTTCGCTCTTAAGTTTTAGGAAGTAAACCCAAGTGTGTCTAGAGTAGTCATCAATGAAAGTTAAGAAATATTTGAAACCAGACTTAGGATGTAGATGGAAGAGGGCCGCACAAGTTACTATGCACAAGCTCCAAGGGAACCGAAGCATGCCAAGAGGCACGTTTGTCAAAACTGTCTCGATGATGTTTTCTGAGTACACAACCAGAACAAACACCATCCTTGTAAGATACCATCAGAAGACCAGTCGCCATATTGTCTTTACATGGTTGTTGCAATGAGCGATAATTTAAGTGACCAAATCGCTCATGCCAACGTTTGTTCAAGTTATCACTATGAGCAACAAAAACTGAAGGAAAAGGTGATGACCCAAAGTTGTTAAATTTGTACACCTTGGTAATATCATCAACAGTTCCAGTAGCAAGGACATTTTGAGGATTTTTAAAATCCTTGATTACAACTTAGTGAGGGCTAAATGTCACAGATTTACCTTCACCTGAATGAGTAATTTGATAGACTGATAACAAATTGCAGGAAATTTTTGGAACACATAGTACATCACTGAAATTACCATTTTCTACTGGAACTGTTCCAGATCCTACAACACTTAGAGACATATCATCACCAACAAATATTTTTGTGGTGTTACATTCATGCATAGTAGAAAAGATTCTTGATCCTTAGCCATATGATAAGATGCTCCAGAATCAATGAGCCATTCATTTGAAGTAGAAGAAGAAGATGTAGTATAAGAGTAACCAAAAGCACAAAGTGCATGTCCATGAGAGGTAGATTCTGAAGACGAATCTAAGTTGATCTGGTGCTTCTTCATTGCTGCTTCCAAGGTTGTCATCTTCTTAAAACACTTAGATTCATCATGATTATATTTCCCACAAAAATTGCAATGACGCTCAGTCTTCTTTCCTTTTGGCTTGGATCCTTTGTCATTTTTTAAAGAAGGAGCTGACTGAAAGGGTTTGGGACCCTTGTTGTTTGGCTTATTATTGCAAAAATTCTGTTTCTTGGGAGGCTTGGACTTTTCTTTCTGTTGGGACAATAAGGATTTCCCAGATGTATCTATATTGTTAATTATTCCAAGATGAATGAGCTTATCTTCCTCTCTAAGGAATCACAAAAGGATTCAAGACTGGGCTCTTGATAGCTAGTTGCAGTCAAGGATTCTTTCATGGAGTAGAATGTAGATACAAAAATAGAATTTGCAGGTCCAAGTTTGGAAAGAATATGATAAATACATTGTTTTTCTTCTTTCTAAATCTTCTATTCTTCACATAAGAGTCTAAGAGTTTTATACTTAGATAAATATTCTTGAATGCATGAATGGTCACTTGGATTCAAAGAAATCAACTAATTCTCAAGTTGATGACCTCAAATTTCATTGACCAAGAAATCAATTCCAGATATGTGGAATCACAAATCAATATAGATTGACATCCCAATCAATCCACGAGCTTCATCACATATATTTGAACATTTAATTTTCTTATCATCATCAGTGGGTTCTGTTTCTTTCCCTGAGGTTATCCTGAAAAGTCCCATACTTCGCAGAACATCCTCCATACGAAATTTCCATGATAAATAGTTAGAACTTGTAAGTATAAGATCACAAGGGGCGGCCATACTATAAAATAATGTCTGAAAGAATAGAAAATAACTATCTGGATGCAAAGAGATCGAAAAAATATGCAATTTAAAAAAAAAACGGCACTAAAAACTAATTCTAGATGATAAAGTTATGCTTGATCAAAGAAAATGGTGAAGATGTCCCCAATAGTGACGTGGAATATATTAACTTGAACAACTAAAAAAAGGAACCCCCCTCTTCCCAAGATCAACCTTTGACAATCACTTTACAATAAAGTTGTTTTTAAGTGAATCACTTTTGTAGAATAAGTGATGTTCACTTTTACAATAATGTTACTTTAAATATTGCGGCAATAAATTAAAAGACTTAAGTGACTCACTTTTTATTTTATTTTATTTAAGTGAGATGCACTTTTACAATAAAGTAACTTGAAAATAGAAATTGCATGCACTAAAAAGTAGATTAATAAGACTTGAACTCAAGACCTATTAAGGAATAAAGCATCTTTGGACCAAGTGAGCTAAGTTTAAAAGGTACGTAAAAGAATGGAAAGAGGAAGGGGGATTTTTTTTTATCTTCTTTCTCGTTCTCCGTGCTTGTGTTTTTTTCTGCAAATAAAAAAAAATGAAAAACAAAAACAAAATAAACTTTTTCCACACAATGGGGTTAGAACTTGGTTATCTTACCCAGAAAGTCTACATTTTCAAGTTTTCTCATTGTTTCTGATTTGCCATGATCGCACAAGGTGCACAGCAAAGAGCATACATAGTCGAGAAGACAAGAAAAAAACTTTCCCTTTTTGCTTCTGATTCGCCTCGATCACACAAGGTGCACGGCAAAGAGCATACACAGCCAAGAAAGGCAACAGTACGAGACTAAAACAATAAAGATATAATAATAAATCTGATAAAATATGAGAGATTTAAAAAAAAATTAAACAAATCCATCACTATAACATTATACCTTTAGATTTGCTGAAATGGGTGTTTCTAGATCAAACGGAAACGATTTTCGATGAAATGAAAACTATTTCCCAATGGAAACGATGCTCCAAATGCAATGGAATAGTTCTCATGGGAAACACATGCACAAAAAATCTAGAACTAGGAACCCTTTCAAAGTTTTGGCAACACCAGTTCCAGATCTTGATCAAAACCGAAAGCAGCTCTTCATAAACGCTCTGATACCATGTTTGGGTACACAGGGTACTCCCAAAAGACTGAACACCTTGAGAAACTGCTTCACACAAATAGATCACAAACCAACACACCAATTTTTGTCATGTGGTTAAAACCCTCAAGAGGGAAAAAGTCCACGGCCCCATCTAAATAGCTACTTTGAGCAATTTATTATACAAAAGAAAGAAAGTTACATGAGCTTCTCATAATCGATCAACTATCCAAGGACCCTCCATGCTCTTTAAATAGAGATCATGGACCAATCGAGTGTTAATACACTGATCAATGGTAGATATGATCTAAGAGAAGTTGAACCGTCGAATCACTTTATGTCTAGAGCATATCGTGACCGTCAAATTAGAATATTTACAAATGCATACTAAAGAAGCACACTTTACCTAACAAATATATTACACAAGTTGATCTTAACTAACTCCTAAATGTCTAAATATCCTAAAATTAGAAACCTTCATGCTTCTACATGTATATATCTTTCTGTAGCTCACCATGTAATAATGAACTCTTGACATCCATATGGTGAACCTCCCAACCTTTACTAGTTGCAATTGCTAGAACTAGTCTAATTGAATCCATCTTTGCAACTGGTGCAAAGGTCTCGGTGTAGTCGACACCTTGGAATTGAGAGTAGAACTTAGAAAATAATATGACCTTGTACTTAAAATCAGAACCATATGCATCAATTTTGATTCGAAAGACCCACTTACATTGCGTAAGCTTCCTCTTGGGAGGAGTGAAACCAATTCCCATGTTTCATTCTCTTTGAGAAAATTTAATTAATCTTGCATGGATGATTTCCACCTTGGATCATGAAAAGATCTCTGATATGACTGTGGATCAGATCCAATCATGATATAACAGTTCTCAGCAAGATCAATTTCACTTGCATAAGAAGCATTATGAAATTGGGATCTTGTCTTCCTAGGTAGGATCTAGAGGATTGCCTGTTAGATCCCCAACATGTTGTATTATTTTCTTAGCTCATTTGGGCCTTGAAGGTGAGTCATGTACAGAAATTTCATATTCATCCATGGAATTATCATAATTATCATAAAAATCATAGCTTGAATCATTACTTACTTCATCATGGTGTTTGGGAGAAGAGCATTCCCCCGATGCAAGCTCAAAATCTAGTATGATCTCCTCTTCGAATTACACACTCCTCTCAATGAAAGTATTGGGTGTGGATTTGTAAAAGAGTTTATAAACCTTTGTGTCCTAACCATAACCAACCATGATATATTATTTTCTCTATGGCCAAAATTACTTCCTCTTTTCTGATGGAAATCGAGCGCATTCCCTTGAGCCAAAAATTCTGAAATGTGAGACATTTGGTTTGTGGCCAAAGCATGCCTCGTAGGGAGTTTTTCCTTTAACGGATTTGTGTAATTACCTATTCTAAATATATGCAGCACAATTGATAGCCTCATACCATATCTTGGGACATAGATCCTTTGCCTCAATCATGCATTTGCCCATCTCTTTGGGAGCCCCATTTTTCCTCTCGGCCACACCATTTTGTTGTGGTGTGTAGGGGACTGAATGTTTCATTTGAATGCCACATTACTCACAAAGATGCTGCATATTTTTATTGACATATTATTTACCATTGTCAATCCTAATTATTTTTATCCTATTCCCACTTTGGTTCTCCACTAGGGCCTTCCAAATCTGCAATATCTCAATACTTTAGATTTTAACTTAAGGATGTATACCCAACAAAATATCGAGTAGTCATCTATGAAAGTGAGTACATACCTTTATCCTCCATAGGATGGAGTGGGAAGAGGACCAATGAGGTATGAATGTACCAATCCAAGTGTTTTTGTGGTTCTCCTTTCCTTCCCCTTCTCATAGCTATGATCTGGATGCTTCCCAACTACACAACCAATGTAAGCTCCATTGGAATATTTGATTGAGGGAAGACCTTCCACCATCTCATCCTTGTTCAATGCTAAAATATGCTTGTATATAATGTGTCCAAATAATTCATGCCATAGCTTGGAGGTATCATTGGCATGTTATAGGAGCGCTTTCCCTATGGAATTAGGAACAAAAATTGAGAACTTATACATCCTAGATTGGTGGTCTACATTCTCCAATGCCACAACTTGGTTGGAGGATATTTATGCTATATCTACCAAGTCTGGAGTAAATGTTACTCTCTTGGATTCTCTTGTATGTGTAATTTGGTTCAATGACAACAAAATTTCTGCCAAATCAGGTACATAGAGGACATCACTGAAGTATCCATGGTCAAGGTCGATCCTCCCAACTCCTTTGGTATGGATCTTTGAGTCATATCCCATTCAAACAGTTGGGCCACTATTCAAATGCATAGAGGAGAAGATATCTCTGGTGGAAGCCATATTCCTAGATTCCCCTGAATCAATAATGAAGGTGGACAAATTAGAATAACCTACTACTAAGACATGGCATTTCTCCTTCCATTCAGAACTTGAGCTACCAACTTTCTTCCTTGGCCATCTGGGACAGGGATGTTGTTTTTCTCCAGAAGTTCTGCCATCATTTCAATGGTCTTCTTCATGCAGGAGATATCTAGATTCCATACCTTATGGAAATAGGTGCACTTGTATTTCTCCTTTCCATTCTTGTACTTATCCTTAGGAGTATTCGAACCCCCATCAGTGGTTTTGGTTTTGAGATTATGACCTAGATCAGTCCAGTGAGCTTGAGGGAGCAAGTTGGAGCTATTGGGGATGAGATGTTGGATTTGTGAAGGAGTACATCGACACTAAGGTATATGTTGTAAAATTCTTCTCTATTATCTAATGAAAAATTGGTTCCCTTCCCATAAAATATATTGTGTCATTATCGTATGTTTTATTATTTAATTCCTTAGTCATCAATATAGAATAATGGATTATATTATGGTTCTATTTGATCTTATTTGTTGTTTCTCTTGTGATTATGCGGGTACATCCATGAAGGATAATATTTGCAGGAAACAACTATACTAGTGTATCAAACAGACTTGATTCCAGATCTCCACCCATTCTAGGGAATGTCTTCTAATCTTGTTGTGTACCATTTGTTCTAGATCTGAACCATTCAGACTAGAGGAACAACTCCTATTCATAGGAGGTGCAAAATTCCTAGCTACAAATCTGGTGATTCCATTGGGGAAGAGATTCAGCTAATCTGATCTTCCTTAGTCTTTTCAAAACACTTGTCTGAAATCCAAGCTCATGTTCTTTATCAGCTTGATTAGATCCATTAGCCGATCTAGTGGTTATTGGTTTGGTATCTTCAGATCTGTTCAGATCTGATTTTTCTGACTTTATGTGCTCTTAAATAATATTAATTTATGATTTTAATGCTAGCTACAAAGTGATTTGACTTTTCTTTTTTGCCATCTTTTTGTTTTGGACATCTACAGGGAACCGCGTATGCACAATAGGAAATAAGTGGTGCCACCACCTGAACTCAGTTAGAAGGGAGTGTTGCCACCGCCTGTGATCAGAAATCAAGAAGTGGTGCTCGAGACGAACCACTCTATCAGTGGCCCTCTGGAAGCAGTTCTAGGTAGGTCTTTCCAGACTTGCTTTTTCAAGGTTTTTTGCAAAAAATTTGGTTGAGTTGCTTTCAGTTCTAAGTGTCTGGGTTTGTATTAAAGAGATCTGAGTGCTTGAGTGTTAAATTTGATTTGGTAAAAGGCTTGTTTTGTTGAAATTAAAGATCTAGGATAGATTCATCTTTTTATTGGCTTGTATGCTTGGTTTTGAATTTTTCGAAAGAAGTGTTGTTTGACAGCTTAGCATTAGTTAGATCTCAGTCTTATTGCTAGATAAATATGAAAAGAAAGACTTGCTTGATTGATAGCTTGTTTCATTTTTCATTAAAAGTTTGTGAAGGACTTCTTTTTGCTTTGAAAAAGGAAAATTTCTTGTTGAGAATTATTCATATCTTTTGTTGGAGGACGAATCATTGGACCTCTAATCAGCCTCATCAGCTTTTAGATCTCCATCTTTCTTCTCTTTCTTTTACATTTTGATCTCATCAAAAGAAAAATATTAGTATTTTTAAGTTAGATCTTTCTAGTTTTAAAGGAAAAATTGAAAAAGTGTTTATTATACCTTTGAGTGTGTTTTGTCTTTCTTCTTAGAAAAGAGATCTTACCCTATTTTTCTTTCTTTGAAAATCAGTTTGAAGTTTGTTGCTTGTTCTCTTTCTCAGAAAAAGTTTGGTTTAGTGTAGTTGTTTGGGAAAATTTTTGGTTTCAAAACGAAAAATTGAAAAGAAAAATATTTTCTCCTTCCCATAGGTAGGCATGTCTTGAAAGGTAAAGTGAAAGTATCTGCATTTCATGTTTGCATGTCTTGACATTTCTCTTAAGACTTCATGCATTCACCTAACCGCTCAAGTTAAAATTAATGGTAGTTATAGGTCTAAAATTATATAGAAATTTGAGTGATAAGTTAGTGATGTGTTTGGGCATCGTAAAATGTAGGATTTATCGTTACTTTCCTGCACTGCAACTCGGGACTCGTGCGGTTCTTCCATGTATCGTCGGTATATCGAACGACATTTCACGTACCCTTGAGGTATATAGAAAGGTACTTCACATACTCAATTGTATATCAGAAGGCCCCTTGTGGATGGTTGTGCATTAGAAAACACTACTACCAATTTGAGCTCCCACGTACCTTGTGTATATCTGGAGACCCTACTAGGATTCCTTGTCCAACTGAGAAAAATGCTTTGGTCATTTTATTTGGAGAAATATATAGTAAGAAAAACACTCAGGGAGACTACTACACACGTACCTTGAGTATATCACGAGTTGCACCTTCTTGACAATCCTGGTGAGAGAGTGATTATATTGAGCTCATCCTATCACTTAAGTTTGCTTGTGGCCCGTAGCTTGTGTAGGAGAAGACTTTGTCTAATTTTTCTTAGTTTTGAAACCCTAGTCTATGTTTTAGTGACTTTTCCAATCTGGTTGAGTTTCATTTGAGACGATCCAGAAGGAACCAGGGCTTACCACCCAAATTTCCACCTACAACAGGGGAAGGCCCAATGGAATCCACAGACTAAGGAGTTGCAACTAGCTCTCGTATGGGGGGGAATCCAATTGTAGAAAGTGGAGATCAATTCGCTTCTTATGTTTCTCCATTGGTCCAATAGTCTCTTGCGGATGAAACATCCTTTCATTCACCAATGGAAGGTCGAGTAGATGATGTTGGTGCATCTAAGTATGGCCCTAATGCTCCTTTTTGGAGAACCTCTATGGGTCAAGCCATTGCTGAATTTGGGGTTATTATACCCTCTTTTGAATACCCTCCTCTGAATGAGGACTCATATAGAATAATTCAAGAGTCACTTAGTCGTGCTTTTAATTTTCAAGAGAGGATCAACAGGGTTTTGGTTACCCCTATACCTCATAAAGAACCTATGTCAGCTCTTTTACCCCATTTGATAGACCCATGGCCTGATGGATATAGTCCTCTTTCTAATGATTATCCACCTCGTGATTTTTCTCCTCGAAATCCAGGTCAAACCTCCAACCCTACAGTTTTAAATCCTAAGTCTGTTACTAGTCCTCCCACACCCTCTATAGCTGGGGGGAAATCCTCAACTCAAGTTGTGTTTGTACCTTATAACTCCGGGGGATAACCCCTAGTGTGACCTATGTTATAAGTTAGTGGATTTGTTACTAGTACTAGGCAGACCTCTACTACAGGGAAATCCACGGTGTATGTTCCTCCTACCCACACCAATATGGTAAATCCTCCACTGAGTTCAGGACAACCCTTAGAGGTACAACCAATAGTTAACCAACCTTCTTGGGTTATGGTTACCCAACAAATCAATTACCTGTACTAAACACAAATTATCAACCTACGTCTATAGGAACTGTGTATTTTGGAATTCCTTACCCGGGAAATACCTTTACACCTTGCGGGAAACCTAATTTTTCCTACATGTCGAAAATGATGGGAATGCCTATTCTTACTACTAGAGGTGAGGGAGGGCCACCTTATGGTGGCCCACCCTTTGGAGGTCCACCAGGAGGGGGCCCACCTGGTGAAGGTCCACCTTACGGAGAACCACCACCCGGAGGACCACCACCTGGGGACCCACCTTCGAGAGGACCACCACTGAGGGGCCCACCTTTTGGGGGTCCACCCCCTGGAGGACCACATTCTAAAGGTCCACCGCCTAGAGGTCCACCTCCTGGAGGACCATCTCCTGGAGGACCACCACCTAGAGGACCACCACCCAATGGACCACCATCTAATGGACCCCCCTTAGTGGGATGCCTCCTGGGGGGCCACCCCCTTTAGGAGGTTCATCATCTAATCAACTAAATCAATATCCCATATATCAGTCAGTGTATGGTCCTACTGGTACATATATGCCTTATCAATACTACCAGTATGTGGAACCTAATCGGCAATTACCTTTCTTGGCAACTTTGGACTTACCTGATCTGTCCAAGTTTATCAACGATCCCATTTGACACAACCCTTCATGGCCCAACCTTTGGAGGTCCACCAGGAGGGGGACCACCTAGCGGAGGTCCACCTTACGGAGGACCACCACCCGAAGGACCACCACATGGGGGCCCACCTTCGAGAGGACCACCATCGAGGGGCCCAACTTTTCGAGGTCCACCCCCTGGAGGACCACCTTCTAAAGGTCCACCACCTAGAGGTCCATCTCCTGGAGGACCACCACCTAGAGGACCACCACCTAGAGGACCACCACCTAATGGACCCCCCTTGGGGGGCCGCCTCCTGGGGGGCACCCCCTTCAGGAGGTTCATCATCTAATCAACCAAATCAATAGCCCATATATCAGTCAGCGTATGGTCCTACTGGTACATATATGCCTTATTAATACTACCAGTATGTGGAACCTAATCGACAATTACCTTTCTTGGCAACTTTGGACTTACCTGATCTGTCCAAGTTTATCAACGATCCCATTCGACACAACCCTTCATGGCCCGCTATTCCGGTAAATTGTTGTCAGACATTCCCAAGTTTGATGGAAAGTAGGGAGATGATCCAAAGAACCATGTTATGGCCTTTTGTTACCACCTAAGTTGTACTTAGTGGTTTTTTATCGAGTGAGCCTAGTGAATTGGACAAGGATAACTTGTTTGGACTTTAGAACACCTTCAGTCTTGCTTCTGGGAAGCTGTGTTGTACTATATCACATGTTCATACCCCATGGGGGAATTGTAATAAATGTTCTAGCATGATAGTTTCTGTAAAAGACTCAGTCTCTTAGAATTTATTTGTCAAGGGTGTTTTTTCCCTTGGTTATTATTTGTTGTTGAATAAACGACTAATAATTTCTGAGTTTTTCACTCCATACCTCCAAAGTTGGGGTGGTCAGCTTGGCATTTCAGCATATTGAGGTTATTAGAGTCTATGTGTCAGTGTATAAACATGATAGGCATCATGGTCGAGTCATATGAACATGTCTAAGTCCCCCTAGGTTTTCTAAACTTTTTTAAATATTTAGTTTTTTCAGTGTTTTTTATTAAAATTTAATTTTTTCCAAAACTTAGGCTATTTTTTAATAGTTTAATTGGAAAAAATGGTTTTGTAATAAAAGTGGGCCAAATAATCAGTTTCAATCATGTAGGTGCTCATTTTCAAGCTAAGAGCACCATGTAAACCCATGGACCCACTTTTTTCAGGTTTAGAGTATTTTTCCATCACGCAGGTCAAAAATCCCCAAAAAATCAATTATTGATTATTTTTATTAATAAATTGATGAATAATGGAGCAAATCCAAAATCCTAGATCAGTGGATTCTTAGCTGATTTGACTGAAATCAGTCAGATCTGAACCAGATTGACTGGATTTGACAAATCCTTGACTGAAGGAGGTGATCTGGACAGATCCAGAGTTGATCTTCAACATTCTTTATGGAGAATTGCGCCCTCTCTCTCTCCTCCACACGTGTGGGCTCTCTTGGAAGCTCTATGGATTGATCTGTCGGTTTGTGGGTTGATGTGTCAGCTCAATCAGCCCCTCGATTGACAAGTAGGCTTAGTTCAGCTTCAAATCAGCATTGATTGACTCTCCCTCAGCTGCAGTGGTCTGTCTCCTTGGGATTTGTGCCCCCCCGAGCTAGATCTCCTTTTTTGTATAAATAAAGCACAGGCTGCCTCTTCCAAGCTAATTAGAGTTGGATTGAGGATATTTTGCCATTTTAATACTGCTATATTGTTATTGTGAATAAAGAATATTTGGAGGCTATACCATGTAGTGCATGTGTTTGTGTGGATTCCCAACGTCATGCTGCTAATGTGGTGACTGCAATTTCTTTCCAATTTTTGTGCTGCTTTTGTTTTCTGGCTTCAAGGATTCGGTTGAATCAAGTAAGGGTGTAAACTAGGCAAGTTAGATTACCTGATCTTGTTTATCCATATTATGTATGCTCAAGAATTTCATTTATGTGCTTAAATAAGATTATTTTTGCATGATCTTTCATTCTTGATGCTTTATACATCTATATCCAGATCTCACGAGGTGTTCTGAAGGCTTGTGTTATCTAGTTGTAGGTTCCTGATTGGACAAAGGTGTGGATCAAGATTGACGCCATTCCTTATCCAATAATCTCAAGACTCTGTCCCTCAGTGCTCCACAAAAGGGCCTCCTTTCAGCTTGTTCCATTCAAGCAGCGAGCCGACCTTCTCTCCTCTTCTTCTCCTTCCTTTAAAAAATCAATTTTCTTACCTGGTTACTGTGTTTGAAAGCTTTGTTATCATTTGGATCTGTTATATCAAAGTAAAATTTACATAGATCTGCTATTTCAAAGCTCATAGTCTAGAACTCAATTCTGAAAAGTATCATTAAGCATTCTAGATCTAGCATAAGGAAATCGTCCATTTTGCATGGCAAGTTAAAGAAAATTAGTAGGTTGCATGCTATAGATTTATTTTTATTTTTTAAAAAGATTAAATCCAGAAATCAGTGCACATTTCATTGGCTGCAAAAACAGCAATCCAAGATCCCAAGGAAAGCTTGCTTTCCTTGGTTCCTTTTTCACTTGTTTAGCTAGTTTTAACTTAATCTTTTTGACTTAAGGTAGGCTGATCCAAAGGTACTCCTAAAGTGATTTTGGGCATATTTTGTTGTAAATTTTTTTCTATTTTTCATAATATGTAACAAAAAAGGAAAGAATCTTCTGTTCGAAAGTGGCCTCGGGAGCGTTCAAATCCCCCCAGGGGTCTCCCCTTTCACTAAAATTCAAAATTTTTGGAAAGTTGTAAGATCTTGGCTTCATCCTGTATAAGGACCAAGATTTTTCTTATATTTTAGTTTGCTGATATTGTAACCAATAATAATAAAATAAAATCTTTTTGAGTAGGCTCTTTCGAGCCCGCTACCCAAACCCCCAGGGAGGATCTACGTCTATTTCACTTTCGTGCTTTTTTTCCTTTTTTTCGCTATAGTTTAGTATTGACATGTAGGATTATATACTTTGATATAATTTTGCATTATTCCATATTTTAATTTCAAAAGTAATCATACTACTTACCCCACGACTTCCCGATTGACCTGCAAGGGGAAAGAGATGCATGGTAGGACTAATCAGAAAACCGACATTGTGTATCTTTGATTAATTTTTCATCAATTGTTTCATTAGCCATAATAAAATTAACCCCTCCTTGATTCCCCAATTGAGATCCACTTGGATCGAAAGATGTTCCTGGAGGGTTTTCTTTTTAACAAGAACACCTATCTTAAAATTAACTAAAAATAACAAAGACTCCAGTGTGTATGCTCTGTACTTGGCTGCGGTTCATTCAATCATTCAAGCTACATCAAAAGAACTTGAGTGACTAGAATAATTAGGATTCACTCTCCCAAAATTGACAAACCATCAAGAAAAAATCCGATGCCTCGATCAAACCATTACGGTGGCAAAATACCCAAAGGAAGGGGGAACTCCTGAAAAGTGACCTCGGGGCACTGATCTCTATTACAACTTCGGGTGCATTGTGAAAAACAGCCTCAGAGACTCCATTCAGCCCACATATTCCTTGTGGGTATCCGTGATGGTTTAGTTTTGGACATACTTCAAGTACCCCCTGGGTTAATCTGGAGTCCCCTCGCCTAAGTTAAATTACTCATCTTCACATTAATTTAAAATTAACCAAGATACAATTGCACAACATTTATTTCAACACTTGCAAGCACTCTTAAAATATTTTCGACTCCATTTTTGGAACTGGTCAACTGTTTATTTCTTTCAATCTATATGCGATTGTGTGTCATTTCGTGCTTACTTCTGATTATCTTATCTAGTTGTTTGTTGTTTACAATTGTTAAGTCAAAACTCCTAAAAAACATACTCTTTAATACCATCATCATACTAAATAATTTTTCCTTAGTAACTTAATAGGGTCTACACCCCTTGGCTTCGTTAAGGGTTAAGCCTAAATGGAGGAGTCAAGAACAAGGTGACATCCTTGACTCGAGACTTTCCCCCAAGGACACACCGAGTGGCTTGAATATTTCTGCCACGTGACCTAGGTGTTTGAAAGGCGGCAACACTTTTTGGCACCGTTGCCAAGGATAAATCTTTTTATTCCTAAGTACGACTTTTGTTTTCTTCTTTTTTGTTTTTGCTTTGTTTGATGAATTCTTATAGTAGATCTTTAATTTTCATTTGGCGACTCCACTGACCTTTTTTCAGTTTTTTATTTTTACAAAGAAAAGAAAAAAATATTTTTGTGAGAGTTCTTAAATGTATATTTTTATTCTCACATGGTGACTCCATTGAAGGGATAAAACCCTTGTTTCTCACAAAAACTTGTGAAGTTTTGTTGTGTGTATATGAGCCCATGCGACATGTTAAAACCTTTAAAGCTCATCACTTGACAGCTCCACCTTTTCAGTACAAGGTTTAATGGTTATATCAAATGGATTCTATTAATTTTTTATATGGATGAATTAAAGGAGAAATATGGTGCCCAGATAACCGGAATTTTTTAGCCTATCGATTTATCAAACATTTTGGGTTTTCCTAACTATTGTAATGGTGTGGGGGATGCATATAAATGGCTTCCAGTATTTCATGGAAATTATGGTGATTCGGCCATTTGGCATGTCAAATCTTTCCTTCAGTTGATGGTTGACACCAATGTTCTTCATGAAGACAATATGATGGAAATGTTTGCTGGTACTTTTTGGGGTGAGGCATGTTGTTGGTTCTATCAGGGCCTTCCTAATAAATGTATAACTTATTTTCCAAGCTTCCTTTGAAAGTTTTTAGAGCAGTGGCATGATGGTAGGGGTAGTATGAATGGTTTGAAAAAGTTCCTTGAAAATATCTGTACCTTCTACCTATATGGGACAGAGTATCACATGGAAACATATGATGGACCTTCTTCCATGATACAAAGTATTGAAGACTTGGAATCACTTCTTGAACATTTAAGTGAAGAGGAGATCCATGATACTCCCATTAAAGAGTTTCCTCATAGTTATTCAAGAAAGGAAGTAATTAAGAAGCTTATTAAAGAATATGAGGAATCTCCCAATACACATCAAGATTTTGATGAAGGGAAAATCCAGGATGATCCTATTGAAGAGCTTCAGGAGGAGCCCATGATGGAACTCATTGTTGAAGACTCTCCTCATGTCACCATAGCTGAAAAAATTGAATATTTGAGGTATTCTCAAGTGTGTTGCAATGCTGATATTTTTCTAGAAATCCCTCTAAAGATACCCACTGAGCAACACATCCCAAGTGAGCCCATTGAATATGTCCAAAAGGTATCCTTGATTGAAGATAATATTGAAGACCCTCTTCATGATATCATAACAGAAGCCTATAAAGAAACTTATGATAGGATTAGTATGGTGTGTGATGACACTAGACCTTTTTTTCCACATGTTGATGAAGGTTTGGAAAGTTTATTGCCTTGTAACATTTTTTGTGAAGAAGTTTGGTATGAATACAAGGAATACATGGATAGGCAGGAGCATGATGCCATGGATGAAGAGTCCCCCACATATGACATGGATGGGAGTGATGACTATTGGAATTTCATAGATAATCCAACTTGTGAAAATCTCATGGAGAATCCCATCCATGATATGTCTAACAAGGGGAGTGTCTATACAAAAATTTGTGGAAGTCCAATCTACGATACGTCCATAGAGGGGAGTACGGATCTGGATGCCTGGGAAAACCTTAGTATGGAGGAGGAGCATTCAGAATTTTCACGTGATCATTCAAAGTCATACCATGCAGAGCTGCACAAGGGTATCAATAATGAAGACATTGAGAAGCAGTGTTATGAAAAGTTAGATGTGATGCAGTCAGTGGAATATCAGTCTCAACCATCTTTTTCACATATAGAGGTTCCTTATGATTTGGAGCTACTTGGGGCTTGTGTAATGAGTTATCATTTGATAACCCTGGTGATCAGTATGATGATGTAGTCAGTCTGCCTCATCATGTTGATTGGTATATCAGTCCCATCCAGTCATGGATAGAAGCATCTTGCATGAGCACATACAATTTTGAGAAGAATTTCTATGACATTATTCATGCCTATGATCTCCCATACATCCCGCCCATTCTGAATCATCACGCAGGTTTGCATTTTCTGAATAAGGTATCCTTACTTTGGCTGGTAACCAAAGACAAGGAAATTTTTTTTTATGTTAATAAAATGCTTAGGTGGTTACATTGGATTTTTTATTACACCTAACCTGTTTATATCATGCTTAGAGTAGGAAAATAAGCTCCTAAAAGAGAGCATTTACTTTCTGCATTTATGTTTTGTACTTAACTATAATAAAACTTTTTTTCATTAGTTAATTACATTTATTTTTGCTTAATGGTTCATTTGGTTTTTATATAAAGCTTATGCTACGGAGGTTTTCTTGTCAAGTTGAGATGTTTTTACAGGGTATATAAACCAGAGATTCTGGTGTTCTCGTATCCTCTCCTTGCCTTAAAGCCCAGATTGAGCACACATCCCTAGATGGAGCCAGAATGTTACCACCTAAGTTGTACTTAGTGGTTTTTTATCAAGTGAGCCTGGTGAACCAGACAAGAATAACTTGTTCGGACTTCAGAAGACCTTCAGTCTTGCTTCTGCGAAGATGTGTTGTACTATATCACATGTTCATACCCCATGGGGGAATTGTAATAAATGTTCTAGCATGATAGTGTCTGTAAAAGACTCAGTCTCTTAGACGTTATTTTTCAATCCGATCAGCCCAGGGTGTTTTTTCCCTTGGTTATTATTGGTTGTTGAATAAATGACTGATAATTTCTGAGTTTTTCACTCCATACCTCCAAAGTTGGGGTGGTCGGCTTGGCATTTAGGCCTATTGAGGTTATTAGAATCTATGCGTCAGTGTATAAACATGCTAGGCATCATGGTCGAGGGATATGAACATGTTTAAGTCCCCCTAGGTTTTTTCAACTTGTTAAAATTTTTAATTTTTCAGTGTTTTTTATTAAAATTTAATTTTTCCAAAACTTAGGCTATTTTTTAATAGTTTAATTGGAAATTTTGGTTTTGTAATAAAAGTGGGCCAAATAATCAGTTTGAGTCATGTAGGTGCTCATTTTCAAGCTAAGAGCACCATGTAAACCCATGGACCCACTTTTTTCAGGTTTTGAGTGATTTTCCATCACTCAGGTCAAAAATCCCCAAAAAATCAATTATATATTATTTTAATTAATAAATTGATGAATAATGGAGCAAATTTAAAATCCTAGATCAGTGGATTCTCAGCCGATTTGATTGAAATCAGTCAGATCTGAACCAGATTGATTGGATCTGACAAATCCTTGACTGAAGGAGGTGATCTGGATAGATCCATAGTTGATCTTTAGCATCCTTTATGGGGAATTGCACCCTCTCTCTCTCTCCTCCACATGTGTGGGCTCTCCTGGAAGCTCTGTGGATTGATGTGTTGGTTTGTGGGTTGATGTGTCAGCTCAATCATCCCCCCAATTGACAAGTAGGCTCAGTTCCACTTCAAATCAGCATTGATTGAATCTCCCTCAGCTGTAGTGGTCTATCTCCTTGGTATATGCCCCCCCCCCCCCCCACCCCCTGGGCTGGATCTCCTTTTTTTGTATAAATAAAGCACATGATGCCTCTTCCAAGCTAGTTAGAGTTGGATTGAGGAGCTATTGCCATTGTAATACTGATATATTTTTATTGTGAATAAAGAATATTTGGAGGCTATACCATGTAGTGCATGTGTTTGTGTGGATTCCAAGCGTCATGCTGCTAATGTGGTAACTGCAATTTCTTTCTAATTTCTGTGCTGCTTTTGTTTTCTGGCTTCAAGGATTCAGTTGAATCAAGTAAGGGTGTAAACTAGGCAAGTTAGATTACCTGCTCTTGTTTATCCATATTATGTATGCTCAAGAATTTCAGTTATGTGCTTAAATAAGATTATTTTTGCATGATCTTTCATTCTTGTTGCTTTATACATCTATATCCAGATCTCACGAGGTGTTGTGCAGGCTTATATTATCTAGTTGCAGGTTCCCGATTGGATGAAGGTGTGGATCAAGATTGATGCCATTCCTTATCCAATAATCTCAATACTCTGTCCCTCAGCGCTCCACAAAAGGGCCTCCTTTCAGCTTGTTCCATTCAAGCAATGAGCGAACCTTCTCTCCTCTTCTTCTCATTTCTTTAAAAAATCAATTTTCTTACCTGGTTACTGTGTTTGAAAGCTTTGTTATCATTTGGATCTGTTACATCAAATTAAAATTTATATAGATCTACTATTTGAAACCTCATAGTCTAGATCTCAATTCTGAAAAGTATCATTAAGCATTCTAGATCTAGCATAAGGAAATCGTCCATTTTGCATGGCAAGTTAAAGAAAATTAGTAGGTTGCATGCTCTAGATTTCCTTTTATGTTTTAAAAAGATTGAATCTAGAAATTAGTGCACATTTAATTGGCTGCACAAACATCAAGACAAGATCCCAAGGAAAGCTTGCTTTCCTTGGTTCCTTTTTCACATGTTTAGCTAGTTTTAACTTAATCTTTTTTTAGTTAAGGTAGGCTGATCCAAAGGTACTCAAAGTCCTTTTGGGCATATTTTATTCTAAAATTATTGCCGGTTTTTAGCAGATGTAACAGAAAATAAAATAAGCTTCTGTTTGAAGGTGTCCTCGGGAGCATTCAAATCCCCCCAGGGGTCTCCCCTTTCACTAAAATTCAAAATTTTTGGAGAGGTGTAAGATCTTGGTTTCATCTCATATAAGGATCAAGAGGTTTCTGATATTTCAGTTTTCTGATATTCTAACCAATAATAATAAAATAAAATCTTTTTGAGTAGGCTCTTTCGAGCCCGCTCCCTATCCCCCCAGGGGCGATCTGCGTCCGTTTCACTTTCGTGCTTTTTTCCCTTTTTTTGCTCTAGTTTAGTACTGACATGCAGGATTGTATACTTTGATATAATTTTGCATTATTCCATATTTTAGTTTCAAAAGTAATCATACTACTTACCCCACGACTTCCCGATTGACCCACAAGGGGAAAGAGATGCGTGGTAGGACTAATTAGAAAACTGGCATTGTGTATCTTTGATTCCTTTTTCATCAATCATTTCATTAGCCATAATAAAATTAACCCCTCCTTGATTCCCCAATTGAGATCGACTTGGATCGAAAGAGGTTCCTGGAGGGTTTTCTTTTTAACAAGAACACCTATCTTAAAATTAACTAAAAATAATGAAGACTCTAGTGTGTATGCTCTATACTTGGCCATGGTTCATCTGATCATTCAAACTGCATCAAAAGAACTTGAGTGACTAGAATAATTATGATTCACTCTCCCAAAATTGACAAACCATCAGGAGAAAATCCAACGCCTCGATCAAACCATTACGGTGGCAAAATACCCAAAGAAAGCAGGAACTCCTGAAAAGTGACCTCGAGGCACCGATCTCTATTACACCTTTGGCTGAATTATGAACAACAGCCTCAGAGACTCCATTCAGCCCACATATTCCTTGTGGGTAGCCGTGACGGTTTAGTTTTGGACATACTTCAAGTACCCCCTCGGTATATCTGGAGTCTCCTCGCCTAAGTTAAATTACTCATCTTCACATTAATTTAAAATTAACCAAGATACAATTGCACAACATTTATTTCAGCACTTGCAAGCACTCTTAAAATATTTTTGACTCCATTTTTGTTACTAGTCAACTGTTTATTTCTTTCAATCTATATGCGATTGTGTGTCATTTCGTGCTTACTTGTGATTATCTTATCTGGTTATTTGTTGTTTACAATTGTTAAGTCAAAACTCCTAAAAAACATACTCTTTAATACCATCATCATGGTAAATAATTTTACCTTAGTAACTTAATAGGGTCTACACCCCTTAGATTCATTAGGAGTTGAGCCTAAACGAAGGAGTCAAGAACAAGGTGACAGCCTTGACTCGAGACTTGCCCCCAAGGACACACCGAGTGGCTTGAAGATTTATGCCATGTGACCCAGGTGTGTGAAAGGTGGTAACACCTTCCATCTATGGTTTTCCTCAAACTCCTTGATGGATGATTCTGTTTGTTTAAGGCTCTTCTAGTGCACATTGACCGGTACGGTTACGAAGTGGTACATTGAACTTCCACAACATTTGTTTGTGGATTTTAGTTCTCTGGAAACTGTTTTCCTTACGCACTTTTAGATACCCATTCATTATGAAATGAGTATGGATATTTTGACTTCACTTCATCAGAATACCTCCACGCACATATCAGACCATATCCATGAGTGGAGAATGCGAAGAATGCTTATTAAAGCTCCCATCCCAGATCAACTGCTAGTTGATTGATTCACTAAGTCATTGTTGCCTCCTATCGCTTGAGATGTGGCTATGGGTGGTGTTGTTACTAAAGAGTAGGATATCAGTCATGCTTATTATATGGATTTGGTCTATTCCCAATTTGGAATGATGTATGACTTTATTCCACAAGCTCCTCACCCCAGCACATATTCCTCTAAGCCACCAGCAGAAACTCTTGTTGATGTGGTGGTTGGTTCAATCCAGCCCTCGTCGGCAACAAAACCTACCAAGCAACCAAATGCTTCTACCACTGCTCCTTCGACTCTTACAGTTTTTGCCAAGGTAAATGCTATTCAAAGTACACAAACCCCCGTCAATAAGAAAAAGGGAAAAGGTGAAAATAAGAAACCTGGAAACCAACAAGAGAATCCTAAACCAACGACCAATGAGAATGATAAAGGGAAGAGGAAAGCTAGATATCCCTGCTTATTGTGTGGAGCAGATCACTTCACAAAAGAATGTCCTTTTCATGATGAGATTAGCAAGTTTTTAATGAGTAACCCTGCACTAGTAGTTATTACTGATCCTTTTCCCTCTCAACAACAACTGATAGACCACATGTCTAATCAGGGGATCCCCAATTCCACAGAAGAAATTAGAATGATGTCTTCTGAGGCCCTTAGTTTGAGTACTCATAGGCAATCATATGACAAGATAGTAGAGAAGAAGGACGAAAATCCTTCTTCCAAGAAATCCCCTTCTTCTAGTTCTCCTCCATCTTCGTCTAATGGCCCTCTCATGATCGAAAAACCTAATGTTGATTCAATTTTATGACCGCCTAAGGCTACCCTCAGGAAGTCGGTTTTCAATCCCAATTCTTGAGCGACATAATTCTATAATGTTGTAGAAGATATAGCTCAGGAACCTTGCATTATGTCCACCCTTGAGGTACTCCAGAGTTGTCCAATGCAACGTAAAAACCTGATAACATCTTTGGGGGAACTAGACCCAGATAATACCAACTTGATTCATTTCGACGTAGATAACTTAAAATCCAGATTGCCTCACCAACTCGTGTTTCAGATTGCCTCTAGAGTAGTTGGGAGAAAGGTCCATCGGACCATCCTAGATGAGGGAGCTTTGACCTTGGTCTTGTCTATAGCCCGTTGGAGAGCCATTGGTTCTCATGATGTTAGAAAGTCACCTACTACCTTAAAATATTTTGATGGATGGGGTTTCCAGCACTTTCAGTTGAGCTTGGGGGCAACACCATTTCCATTAAGGTGGAAGTAGTTGATTCCCCGTTAGATTACAATATTCTATTGCGGAGGAATTGGTTTTATTCTATGACCATTGTCGCTTCGACAGTATTTAGACCTCTCCAATTTTCGCATTTGGGGAAGATTGTGACTATTGATCAACTTGACTATTGTATGCTAGATGTTAGGACCCCTACGGAAAATAACATCCCTATGCTAGGTCAGTCCCCTCCTCCTTATCAATCAATTGGGGTAGGTATGCTGAAAGACTCCACCCTTATGGGTGTGTTTCCGTCAGCCCCTACTAGTACAGAAGTGGAGACAATAAATATTATTTCCACAACTTGCTATAGTACCAAGGGAAAATAAATTGTTGATTCATCCTCCCTTGTCCCGTGTGAAGCAATGTATGATGCTATCCAATCCATTTTCGATGACCATGTTGATGACTTTCATCTCATGACTTCGAATCCTTACCACCTACCTTACTGGTTAGAACCCTCTCTTCCCATTCTAGATTATCTCACGCAAACTTTTCCTTCAGATGATTCCATCATGGAGATCATGAGTGAGAGTAAACCCATATGAGAAGATCATCATCATTGATCTTCTTTTCTTCCCAACGCCACTTCAGTGGGTTTTGACCTTGAATCACTTATCAGTACTAATATTTTCACCCATCCGAAAACACCTATATTGTTGTAAAATACAGAATTCGAAGGAAATATATGCAGCATTACTAAAACAACCCCAATTGACATATCAATCAAACCTAGAACCATTGAGCATGTTCACGTAGGGAATAACTGCTCAACAAAAGAAACTGAAGCATATAGAGCATTGTTCAAAGAATTCCGAGATATGTTTTCCTAGACTTATGAATAAATGCATGGGATAGACCCGTCTATTGTGGTTCATGAAATTAAAACCTATCCCATAGCAAAACCTGTTAGGAAGAAATTGCATCAAGTCTATCCCTAGAAGGCTACGGCTATTAAAGCCGAAGTAGAAAAACTTCTGAAGGTAGGATTTATTTATCCTATACCCCTATCGAAATGGGTATCTAACATTGTCCTTGTGAACAAAAAGCAGGGAACCATTAGAGTTTGCATTGATTTCCGAGACCTGTACAAAGCTTGTCCCAAAGACAATTTTCCAACTCCACATATCGATCAGATTATCAAAAACTGTGCTGTAAGTGTCATCTTCTCGTTCATGGATGGCTTTCTTAGCTATAATCATATTGATATATTTCCCACCGATCAGCACAAAACAACATTTATATGTCCATGGGGAACTTTTTCCTATAGGAAGTTACCTTTTGGCCTCAAGAATGTCGGAGCTACATTCCAGCATTCCATGTCCTATACATTTCACAATATTAAGAACATTGTGGAGCTGTACCTTGACGATCTCCCAGCACATTCACAGAAATGGGAAGACCACCCTAGGAATCTTAGAGACATTTTTCTGAGATTTCGTCATTATAACATATGGCTCAATCCACATAAATGTGTTTTTTACGTTGAGATAGGATGTCTCCTTGGATTTGTGGTTTCTAAGGATGGCATCAGGCTTGATCGACTAAATATTGCTGCTATATTGTCCCTACCTGCCCCAACAAATATTGTTGAGCTCCAAAGTTTGTAAGGGAAGGAAAACTTTCTCCATCGTTTTGTTTGCAATTTCGCTGAGAAAACACATGGTTATATGTGTCTCCTGAAGAAGAACACTCCATTCTTTTGGGATGAATAGGCCCAGAGAGCCTTTGATAATCTCAAGCATGCTCTGACTCATTCACCTATGATACATTGCCCAGATTATTCAAAGGACTTTCTCTTGTATGTTGTTGCCTCCACTACTACCATTGGAATGGTTTTAGTGTAGAAAAATCCCAATGGTCAGGAGCACGCGATATATTATGCCAGTAAGAATCTGATTGATTTTGAAACCCGATACACACGTGTGGAGAAGTAAGCATTGGCTATGGTCATTGCTATTCAGAAATTTTGTCATGAACTCTTGCTTCACACTACCACAGTACTTGTAGATCAAAACCCTATGTACTACATCCTGACTCGTCAGGTGCTAGGGGGAAAATATTCCCATTGGATTATCATCCTACAGGAATTCGACCTTGAGTTTGTCAAGGCCACTTCAAAGAAATCCTTGGTCTTTGCAGAGATGATGTGTGACCTTCCCTATGATTTGATGGATATTGATCCTAGTGATTCATTTCCAGATGAATTCCCCTTCTTGATAAGCACAACAAACCCATGGTATGGATATTTAATCATTTATCTCCAAACTCAAAGATTTCAGCCTAATATATCCCGTGACAATCGCCGTTGTATCCATCACCATGCGAAGTACTTCCTCATCTTAAATGATACATTGTATAGATGTGGTATCGATTCCATTCTTAGAAGATGTCTTAGACATGAGGAGGCTGAACAAGTCCTTAATGATTTCCACTCTGGAGCATGTGGCGGTCATATTTCAGGGATGGATATGGCCCATAAAATCCTTCGCACTTGCTATTTATGGCCTTCAATCTTCAAAGGCTGTCATGAGGCTGTTAAGAAATTCCCACCCTACCAACATTTCTATCCAAAAAAACGCACCCAATATGATCCTTTACACCTTGTCATTGCAGTTGGCCCTTTTTCCAAATGGGGAATTAACTTAATGCATTATAATCCTACCTCAGCTGAGGCACATGGTTACATCATTGTAGTCATTGATTATTTCACAAAATGGGCTGAGGCTATGCCTATGTATCTAGAGGATGGTAAGACTGTCACCCTTTTCTTATTTAACCACGTGATAGCTACGTTTGGATTCCCACAATATATATTCACTGACCATGGATCACATTTATGGAATAAGATGATGACCGAGTTAAGTACCAAGTTGGTTTTTCGCCATGAAAAATCAACTCCTTACTATCTGTAGGCTAATGGTCAGGTCGAGGCCATTAACAAAGTTTTAAAAACTATGTTGCAGAGGATGGTTGGAGATCATAAGGCCAACTGGCACCTAACTCTCTTTTCTACTCTTTGGTCTTATAGTACTTCGGTAAAAACAACGAATGGTTTCACACCATTCCAGTTAGTTTATAGACTTGAAGCTGTCCTTCCTATCCAATGTCAGATTCCATCACTGAAACTTGCAGTAGAAATTATACCAAACACTTCCACTGAGGAAGAGAGATTTCTATACCTGACTAATCTTGACGAAACTAGAAGAGATGCCGCCTTAGCTAATGAGATACATAAGAAACGCGTCAAGGCACATTATGATAAATCTGTTCAACCTCATGTCTTTAATGAAGGTGAGCTAGTTCTGACCTACGATCAAAAATACGATAAACTAGGTAAAGGGAAGTTTGAGTTAGTGTGGTATGGTCCCTTTGTCATCAACAAATTTTTAGAGAAAGGAGCTTATGATCTCGTGGATTATGATGGGATACCCTTCGGGAAACCTCGCAATGGGTTGTACCTGAAGAGGTACTATGCTTAAATCATTTTTGTATGGTACCTTGTATATATGTATATTATTGGCTTTCAGTGTGTTGTGTCTTGATTCAGTATGGTGTTGAGTTTAGTGTCCAAACTATTTATACCATGTTTTGGTTATGCATATCAGATTTCCTTTTACGTCTTCACTAATGGAACTTGCCATCATACCCTGAACCTTGCTTTAGCTGCTTGGGTTCTCTATTCCCTGTATCATGACTTGATTAGTTGAGGAGCGTTTTGTATTAGTCTCACTACCAACAACATCGCCGAGTATCAGGAAGTAATAGGTCTGTTGACTAAGGCTGCATCTTGAGACATTCATGACTTGGTAGTGTTTATGGATTCACAATTAGTGGTTTTTCATATAAACCATGTCTATACCATTAGAAACCCTATAATTCTTCATTTATTTTGGAGAGTGCGTTTGTTAGAAATGTCATTCGAATGTATCACTTATAGGAATATCCCTAGGTCATATAATACAATTGCTGATTCGTTAGCAAACTACATCCTAGAGTGGTATATTTCTCATACATAACTTGCAAGATAAACATGGTTCATTGTAAAATAAACTATAAATGACACATAAAAATCATGTAAAAATGATTTCCATTTGAGACATATAAACACCGGTAATAAGTCTGTATATATAGAGAGAGAGATAAAGTGTTTTTTTTTAAATGTGGTCACGAGACCTCATATGAAGCCCTGTGGCTTTCAGGAAATACAAAATCATACAAAAAACCCTGAAGCTAGTCAGCTTTCAGTAGTGCATCATGCATTCAACCATATCATGATGCTCGTGATAGCACATGATGGCTCGTTCTACCCTGCGAAGTAGTCGACTAAAGCTTCCCGACACTCTTGCAGTGTGTCTCTGATACCTCATGTGGAGGTCATCTATAGCTGCGTCAGGAATGTCAAGAGTTAGTCACTCTAAGTTCTCCTCTTGCTCAATAAGGTGGTCATCACCTCTGTGAACAAATTGAGCTCCATCCCATCTATCCATCATAGAATATCCTCCAGGCCGTGCACCACCAACATCTACATGTAAAATTTTAGGGCTTGTTACTACCCATAAAAACATAAAATTATAAAATTATAAAAACATGATGAACATTTTAGGGTTTTTTATTCTTACCAATATCTCCCCATTGAGCACCAGGTGGTAATGGTAGATCAGGGTCACGTTTGAAATCAGTCCCTATGTAGGCATAATCCTCTATCATGAGGATCTAGTCACGCAGCCAATGGAAGAAAGAGGCCTCGAATTTCACCTTGGCCCTACCACCTCCTGTGCAGTCCATAATATCAACCCACCTCAGCATGCATGGGTCTATAGCCCTAATCTCAGTGAATATCACCTGGGGTCTCATGAGAGGCACCCTCTCAAAGAAGAAGTAGGTTAAAATGGACCCATAAGAAAACTGCTTTAGTTCTCCTTGCCGACATTTTGTCAGCTGGTCCTTGAAGACAGGAAGAATTGCCTCTACCTAGTTGAAGACTGTAGGTACCATATCTTCCAAGGAATACAACATATGTTCCTAGGATTTTTGATGAGGCCCTTGGATTCCAGCCAGCCTCTTCATAATGAACAGGATAGTGCGAAGTGGCATATCCACCACAACCCTAATGGGAATCTTCTTACCTGACATTCTCGTGCCAGGATAACAATGATGATTGATTAGCTACTGAGTAGTCACGTCCCCTCCTTTGGAACCAATAAGAGAGATAGGGTGCCCTCATCTAGAAATCCCTGTGAAGAAGTAGATGTCTTCCACCTCTATGTTCAAAAGACTAGGTCCTATTCAAAGTGTTGCTACTCTGGGTTCCACATTTGTATGATATATTCTAGTAAGGAGAGATGTGAAACCATGCTGGGGGTTTGGAAGAACTTTAGAATACCAGAACCCCATAGGGCGCCCAAACAATCCATATCTCTTTTGGTAGAGGCATCATCTTCATCATGTTGTATTTATTTCCAAATAACCATTTTTTGATCTGATAAACCTGCCAAAAAAATTTCAAAAGCCATTTAGAATAATTTCCAATCATCAAAATTGCTTATAAACTTTTATTTTGGTAGGGAAAAACGTTTTTTGAAGCCCACAACCAACACCACCTCTATCTAGTTAAGACAGAGCGGTGCCACCACCTATGTCAAACTGAAGAAAAGCAGTTTTTGTCGAGCACCGCCTTTCTCGTAAGGGATAGGAGCGATGCCCGCATTTCCTAATTTAGGTTTGGCCTATCAGCTCAAAAAACCATGAAAATTAAAAATTGGAAACCATGAAAAGAAAGAGAAGGGTTTTAGCTTTTACATGAACCTGACGGTGTGAAAAATAGAAGGTCGATGCTCCCGTAATATCCAGCTGAAGTTTTATCTCCAAATCTTCCAAAATGCTCTCAAGGTTTGGTAAATAGTAAATAGGTTGGTTTTTTACTATTTTACTTAGGTTTTATAGCCTATTTTTAGGGGTTTTATGTTTTTTAAATCATTTTTATAAAAATACCCTTTAATATAGTTTATGAAAGTCATTTTTTCAATATTTTGGGAAACTAATGGTCATTTAAGTCTTGCAGGGATAGAAATAAGCGGTAATGTCTATGGGGAAGCTTTTTTTTTACTTTTTCATACTTCTGAAAAACATAAAAAGTCCATGAGCGTTTGTTTCCATACTGTGGTCATGCTCTTTAAAAACCTAGTATCAAAGTTCTAAGTCTTTTTCTGATTCTTTTCAGGCTCGTAAAACCCTTCATCCATAAAAGAGACCTAATGGAGTCTCCTTTAAACTATTTTCGGACTCCCTAAATATGAAAATATTGCCGAGTACTTGTCTTCTTCATACTCGTAAAATTATTTGAAGAGTCATCTCTCCGACGATAGGTTATCTCTTTTTCAGTTCGGATAGACTATTTACGAAAAAAGGAACACTTTAGCCAATCATGATTGGAAGAGTTCTCTTGGGTATTATTTTACACTTTTTCGAGACCTAGATACTAAATCATAAGAAAAAGGGACCCTTTGGAGTCTTGTTTTGTTTTCGTTTAGACTCTCTAAACATGAACAATACTGAGTTAACTTTCAATGGAATCGTTAAGCTAAACACTGAGAGACCCTTTTTTGGGAACGAACCCATCATTTCTCAGGTTCGTAAAATGTATGAGAATGGACTTGTCTTCGGATGAGCTACAACGAGTGTTTATTACACTCTTTGAACTCGTAAAAATGAAAAGAGGCACTCATCAATCATGATGTGGAAATTAAGGGAAGGGAATCAATTCATTTTTGCGAATAATATGGCAGTTTGTCGTCACCTTTGAACATGGCACAGTGTCTGCATTTCATTCAATCAATTGGGTAAATCAGCTTTTCTTTGAGTCGATCTAGTTTCATGAGTCATGTCACTCCTTTTATTCTTTCAAATAATGCATTGTCTAATGTCGTATTATGTTCCATCTCATCGAGTCAATGCTGCCAAGTATTTTGTCATGTCACCCAATGTTCAAACAGAAGTTAGAAGTTTACCTCTCTAGTTAAAACAACCTTTGTGTGATTACTTTTGAGTCAGTCTAATGTTTACATTATCTACAAGATTCCAAAACTTTGTTTCAAGTTTCGTGCTGTCGATGTGGGATTCATCATGGCCCTCCTTCAATGAGACTATTCCTGTCGACACCATCTCATTATCCAGGAATTAGTCTTAGAAACAAGTTTAGTACCTTGATATCTGTATGCCTTAATGAAAAATTCTCTTGCTCTCGACATAGGTTCACATTATTGACCTTTGATTGAGAGATTCAATTGAGTGTTCGAAATAAAAACATCTATTCACACTTATTAGATTGTACTAGGGTACCTTGGGAATCATTGACATCAATGGTAATCTCCCTCGCACTTGTTAACAGTTCACATCATTGACTGGTAATCAAGTGGTTTCTACCATGCTCAACTTCAAATCATTGTAATCACATGGATAGAATCGTACTTTGTGGAAGACGAGACGAAGACCCTAGGTATATGTTGAAAAGAACTCATAGCTTTCTCCCCAGGTTGTGATGGAATATATTGTATGAAGTACCAGCATGGATCCACATTTGTATGGTCGTGGCTATGCTCAAATTTTCATCTGTATGACATAGATCTACATTGTATATCTCATAGCTATGTCCAAGTTTGAGTCCTCTATCACATGGATCTACGTTGTATTTTAGTAGACATTTTTGTTTGACTCTCTCATGGATCTACCTTGTATTGGTCTACAGCCATGATGAAGACACATTTTTCTCATGAGTCAAAAGTATTGATGTATTACAGATGCCTAGTTGATGATCTCCGATCAAGTTGATTCTTGCCTCGAAGTGATAACTTGCTCTTTCAAAGCTCTTGCCTATTGTATCCCTCTAGCATCATGCTTTGGGGGGGATTTTGTTACACCTAAATCTCGTCATCATCATGTGATGAGATCCAAAACTTCAGTGTTTCCCTTAATCCCAAACTGTGAAGTAAGAATATTGGTCTAGACATCAAATTTATATATGAAAATCAAGGTTGAAATATTGTAACTTCGAATAATATTCTATATGTATATTTTTATGGTCCCCAATGGTCCTACCGAGAGAACAACTTGTATTACTTTGTACCCCGATGATCCTAATCGGAAGAACTAATGAGAGTCATGAGATAGTCCCCTCTAATTGTAAAGGTGGGTCTTTAGAACCCTAGTGTGGTTACTTGAGCCTACATGTGTAACTCGAGCCTACATGACAGATGAGTTAACTTAAGTGAACAGATGAATATAAATAGAGGTGGAGTGCTCCTCATTTGGAACACACACTCTCTCACTTTTGTAGCGCATTAGTGGAGAAGAGAAGAGTAGCAAGAGAAGGAGGAGGATCAGGCTTTGATCTCCTTACTGGTTTTATCTTTTACCTTTTTGGGACATCTATATTGAGGAAGCTTTTGCTGTGTTTTTCCCTTTAGGGTTTTCCCAGGATAAATCTATGTTGTTCTTGTGATGCTGTTTCTTTCAGTGACCCTGTTTATATGCTTTTGTTATAAAAATGAAATGAAATACTGATGTTCTTACGTAGCATATGAAAATTTAACATGGAATCAGAGCTAACCTGAACAAGACAGCTTTCACAAGGTGAAATAGCTCTCTCTCTCTCCCTGGAAGAAATTAGGGTTTTTGAGAAAAAAATTGGGTCTCAAAAAACTGATTGCATGGAAAGTTGCGCCCTCCCAGAGTGCATCTTTTGAGCCTGGAATCATAGCTTTTGGATGTGTGAGTCTCCAGAAAATGCAAACCCTAGTTTGACAGCTATTCCAGAAAACTGCTGAACCAAAAAACTGTAGAAGCTGAATCTTGCAAGTCTGATTTGAAAGGTGAAGAATTGAAATCTCCGGAATCCAAGCACACAGGTCAACTCAACTCCTTCAAGTGCATATCCTTGTAAGGTCAGTTTCTCATTCTGCAAAATTTCATTTTTTTGTGTTTTTCTGAGAAGATGGCCCCAAGCACTAAGCTTGAGGACAAGCTAGAAGGCATACCGAATTTTCAAGCATGGAAATACAGGATTGGTCTCATTCTCCAAGAGAATGATCTTGATAAGTATGTCAAAGAAGAATTCTCAGAACCTGAAGAAGCTGAAGCCAAGTCGAAGCACAGAAAGGACATGATCAGGGCTCAAAGGATTATTGCTGACTCTATCAAAGATCACTTGATTCCTCAAGTGTCTTCCAAGAAGACTCCAAAATAAATGTTTGATGCCTTAGCCAGAATGTTTGAAGGAAGGAACATTAACAGGAAGATGAATCTATGAGCTCAACTAAAGAGCACCAAGATGAGTCATGGAGAAACCATCCAAGATTGCTTCACAAAGGTTTCTCAGATCAAAGAGCAAGTCGACATAGGTCGACTTGAACGAAGACCGACTTAGTCGATCAGCCGACTAAGTCGAGAGACCGACTACGTCGGTCGGCTGAGTAAACACAGTAGTTAGTCTGTTAACTAATAGTCGTGTCGGTTCGGTGAACCGACAGGTAGTTATGATTGTAACTGTTTGTAACCTGTATATTAGGCTGTTGAGCCACTCAAGAACGCAAGTCGACATAGGTCGACTTGAACGAAGACCGACTTAGTCGATCAGCCGACTAAGTCGAGAGACCGACTACGTCGGTCGGCTGAGTAAACACAGTAGTTAGTCTGTTAACTAATAGTCGTGTCGGTTCGGTGAACCGACAGGTAGTTATGATTGTAACTGTTTGTAACCTGTATATTAGGCTGTTGAGCCACTCAAGAACGCAGTTCAGTTCTTGGCTTTGTATGATCTATTGAGAATAATATAATCTGTTCATCTTATATGTTCTTATCTTTTGTATCTGTGTATATTCTGTGTATATTTTATGTATTATTGGTAACCTTATGTGATCTGTGAGATTACAAAATTGGTTCCATTGCCGGTAGTACATAACTGGAATATATGCTCACATATGATACCAGAGCAGGAGATTAAGGACTGGTGGGAGCGAAAAATTGCTAACTATCTACAAAATTACGCAAGGAGGAACAGATTGACAGTCGCAGAAGCAAAAGCCATATTTTTCACTGAAACTCACGAAAAATTTGTCGAATCCGTGCCACATCTACTGAAGCAGCTTTTGGATGAGAAAACCGGACGAGACTAAAGAAGCACAGTTACTCCAGAAACTGATCCGAGGAGGACGTACGAATCTCTCGGAGTGGTTCGAAAAGATAGCCGACGACTTCTGTGAGGAACAAGCAGTCGAAGACAGGACTTCTGTGGAAACTGTTCGACAGAATTTTTTCACAGAACTCACTGATCAATTCTTATGTTCCTTACCAGATTTATTGTTCAAGTTTCTCATAGAGAAAGGAGCAGGGCACATTGTCGAACCTCGACCTCTATTACGCGCACCACCCTCAAACACTAACTGGGCGGAGAAGCAGAAGCAGTGGGAAAAATTCATTGCTGAAAGGGAGTGGGAATACTTCCTGCATAAGAAGACACTATCCGGGCTTTCTAAAAAGCGTCGGGTAGGCTATGGGGGGGTAGCTGGTCGTGTGTCGGACCTAGAGCATAGTGGATCCTAGTCGACCAGAGTCGTCGTCACCAGTAATGCATAATCGACCGAAGAGGAACTGAAGGCATAGTATTGTACTACAGTATGTCGGACATTAAGAGAATCGAAAGGGATGAAAGACAGAAGAAAAGGGAAGCCAGACGAGAAAGGGCCGCAGAGCTGCAGCAAAACCCTAGGGAGACCAACCATGATGAATTACCTCCAGATTCGGGTCATGACCGACGCAGAGAAGGCGAAGAAGAAGAGGTGTCCCTCGAAGATGATGAAATGTGGATAGAGCAGCCAGAAGCTCTCCAACTAATTGTTCCCGATGAAGGAGTAACCCTTTCCACAGTAATTCCGCGTACCAGAATACAAACTATTATTGAAGATGACCTTCGACTAAGAGCTGGTGACATTACACTCTGGAGCCGACTAGGCGATGAACCATACCCGGGTCGACATCTCGTCATACGTCGACCGATCGAAGGTAATTGGGTGACCTTTCAAACGGCACCTTCCTTTCGTAGTATCCACTTGCTCCTGCCGACACATGAAGGAGCACCCCCCCTGCCACACACAACTTCAGAAGATACACAAGAGTTAGACTTGAGCACGCAAAGTGACAGTGGGTCCTTAAGACGACAAATTATCACCAATCCGCTCTTCGACGAGAAAGAGTCGACACCCGACGGGAGCACAAGTTCCGTCGACCAAAACCCCATCGTCACCCCGAGAGATTCGTCCGACTCAACAACCCCACCCCTTACAACACCACCTCCCCCACCCCCTCCTCCACCTCCACCTCCGACATCATCAGAGAGTAGTGACAATGACTCCGACATGGGTCACGGATCTGCTCAAATTCCCCTTTATGAGGGTGACGAAGACCCCAGACGACACTGGTTTGTCTGCGAGTCGATATGGGAGGC
>LPNX010987539.1:0-47983 GCA_001517045.1 Pseudotsuga menziesii
CCATAAGGGACCCAACAAGGAGGATTTTCCATGGATATCCAAGGCTTATCGTAATCCAACAAGTCGTCGCAGTTTCGCACCAGCTACGCAGAGAGAGACAGGTTCGAACCTGCGATATCATCATATAGTTTGCTGTTAATATCGTGTATGGATTTCAAAGTTATTAAATAATAAACAACTGCGATGAAAATCTAAAACTATAAATGGTGTTGCTTACCTCGAAACTTCACCGATTTGAAACCACCTGCTAGAAGAAGTGCTACCACCAGCACGAGGGGGAGAAGGATTTTTCTCCAGCTGCAAGGAGGGCGGTGTTACTACCTAGCATTGACTAGCGACAGCAGAGAATTTTAGACACCAACCAGCAAGTAAACCCTAGAGCCATAATTTTCTTAAGCCAAAACAAAACACAGTGCACTGCGAAAACCTATGCTACAGCACTCTGAAATGAAGAACCACACTCTTAGTGCCAAGACAAAGAAGAAGGGGACTATTTATAGTCAAAGGGTTTGGGTTCGAGCTAGCTACGATAGTGAAACCCTGAAGGAAGAAATGCTGATATATGTCCAAACAACAAAACTTGGGTACATCACTCCTCTACTATGCAAATGGGATGAGCTCATGAAGGATAAAACAAGCAGGAAGACTACCAACAACAAGCGTATGTAACGGTGCAGACGAGAACATCACAGCAGAGTGGCAAGAGGCTGAAGGCGATGGAGCTAATGACAAACTAGGGTTTGGTACAATGCTTTTAACTGTGCAATGCTTGGCCAAAACGATGCCATGTTAGTCAATAAATAAATTTCATTGTTGTGGGTAAAAGTCTAATGTCCCAGCGAACTTTCCATCGCGTTCATTTTCCAATTATTTGGTAATCGAAGGATCAACTTTGAACCTTACATCGATGTCAAACCATTACCTACGCAGATGGGAAATGTAATATTTTGTTATTATTAAACCCTTTGCCATAACAATCATCAAGGTCATGTGTGATTTTACGACCCCTTACTTTATAAAGTGTGGTATTCATAAAACATAAGTCAAGTTTAGCCTTGTATACATTTTGGCGTGGTCCTTTGCATAATCCCTTTTTCTATGCTATGCAAACAGTTTTCCATCAAACAATTATATCATGGTAGTAATAGATTCTTCTAAGTATGTTATATGAAGAAATTAATAACATTTATTTTTCCTTGGCGAGAACTTTACTCACAAGCAAGTATTCATTCCCCCAAGTAATTATAACATAAGCAAAGGTAGAATCAATACTTAACCTAGTATGGTATGCATGTAAAAGAGATAAAGGAGGCTTTATAGTAAAATATTATAGAACTTAGATTCAAGAGTAAACCTTAGACTCTTCATGGGTGAGGTCTATCCTATGACCCTTTTGTTCAATAAACATGGCATTTATTTACTAAACCAACTTTAACTTTACTCAAAGTTAGGCTAATTGTTATGTTATAAAAGAAATTTGTGTAATCATTCTATGGTAAATATCTTCTTGCAAGTATTAGTCTCTTTACCTTTGAATGATTTATTATTGAACTAGCAAGGATTGCATGTAAGCATGATATCTCTCAACATGCTTAATTGCTTAACCTTGAAATTTTAATGATATATGTATTCGCCATAACTGAATGTTACTTTCCAAGCAATTATAGTACAGAGGAATTTAATCCTCCAACACTAGTATAATTTAAATGATTGTATTATGCAATAAGGTTATAACCCCTTTAAATTTCAAAGTAATGGAAGTAGGATTTGGAATATAAACTAATTACCAGTATACACTACGTTCACAGCAAGCAGTAGCCAAGTCGATCATGGCATAAATAGTAATTACGCACAATTTTAAATTAAAACATTGACTTTATAACTCTGCCATTCTTACTTTGCTTGTAAAGAAATATTTAAGGCATTTTTACACTTGACGGATAGCGTAGACATCGAATGGTTCAGTAAGCATTAAGAGATATAAATTTACATCTACTAGAAAGAAGGCAGTTATAACCATTACTGATAGAACTGAATCACATTCCTTAGAGTCTAAAAAGAAGGACAGTTTAATGATTTTACCTCGATAAGCTTTGGAAATTGTTAGAATTTATATTCTTTATTGAGTTATTTTGTGTGACGAACTTATAATTGAATGCATTAGAATTTTGACAAGAAGCACCCAAACTTCTTACCTGTAAGTCTATAAGAGAAGGAAAACTTCTGCATTAGCTCAAAAGCTAAGTAAGCCCAGAATTTCATGACAATTCCACCTTATGGTCGCAAAAAGAAAACAAGTCAGTAAACTGAAAAAGAACTGTTCTATAAAGATAAACATAATCAAATAAATAAATTCAGATAATGAATTCAGTAACATATAACTAATTAAACAATTAGTTGATTGCATTTATGATATTTAGATTTATTTTTAAAAATTTTAAATTTTTCGGAAAATTTGGGGTTTTGACAAGTGCTCCCAAACCTCTCCACATGGTAAGGAATGAGAGTGCCCCCAGGCATAGTGTTAGGCTCGAACTCGGATTTGACATGAAATTCCAAATCATGTGTGGGAAAACCAGACATACCATAACTACCATAACTAGTGCTCGTGGGTTCAAAATGAGTCTCATCATCCTCCGGCATTCCATACCCACGATGCGTCAATGGGGAATCAACCCTACACTGAGTAGGTCTGTCATGAAAGGTTCTTATCTCAGAAATCACAAGACCTAAGTTAGTCAAGTTGGGTGAAGGATCATAGGTAGGAGTAAACTCCCCATCTTCCACATGAATGGGAGAAGGTGGTTCAAGAATACCTTCTATATGGTCTCCCATGGTGTGTGAATCAATGTGCAAAGTAGTCTTCCTGGACTGTCTATTTCTCATTCCCAAAGGAGGAGGAGATGTAGAAGGTTAAAGTCCTTCTAAACGACGAGAACGACGAGGAGCTGCACCCGAATCCATAATGACTCAAAAAATAGAAAATACTCTGTATCTATGCAAACCCTAGGCAAGCTATCGTGCACAGAGAAATCACCAATAAAATCTAAAGTCAAATGCAAGCAATCAAGGGTAGGATAAGCGAGCTCTTGAATGAAGCAGGTATGTCTCAGCTAGGAGGGGCTTGAGACTCCCATGCACAACAAGTAGAGGTATGTAACCAATTATTGTGGCCCTCAGCTTCAACACGTAAAGCGACTGTGCTGTCTGACCCCAACCTGGCCGAGACACCTACAGAATAACCCCTATAAAGTACCCCCTTGATATCCTAGGTAAGGCCACTAAGGTCACCTCAATATAATCAATGCTCAGGAAGATAGTCGTAGGCGGGATTGACCATATGGGTAGGGTAGCAAAGCCCGAAACTCTCGAAAGAGCCCCAAGATACGAATACAATCCTGGAAATATCTTTGGTGCTACTCAGTTATGACTAGGGGTCATCCCAATCAATAACCACTCACACTGCCTTGTGCTTAACTCCCTTTTGAGAGGAGGACCCTGAGAAACACTGATTATACCAAGGATTTCACACACTCACCTGGACAGACATATACATGTTGTTGTTTAGTGGTCTTGGAGAATTTAATCACAATGAACTATTCCAATACCATAAAACCTAATCTTGTTGGTGAACCCTATCAAATAAAATAGTGTAGTTCATTTTAATTAAGCATTGATTTTAATTGGCTTTATTACTCAAAAGAGGGATATGGCCGTGCAACTAATGGTGTTATGACACAACATGAAGTAAAATGCACACCTAAAAATCAATGCAAATGCATTATGTCCATGAAAACAGGGTATGCTACTATGTGAAATGCACAATTTTCTTCAAATGATAAATGCAAGATTTCCTATATGAAATCCTAACTAATACTCCAAAGCAAATCTAGTGCAAGTACTATGCAAAATGCAAAATGCAATGCATGATGATAAGCAAATATTTTTGGATTTTTTGAAATAAAATGAGATACAAAAAGCAAAAGAATGATTCTACAACCCCCAGACACTGCAAGCACACTCAAGCAGCACTCAAGCAAGAACATTCTTTTAAAAAAAAATTACCCTAAAAAAATATCTCTGGTCAGAAATAGAGGTGTATACATACTCTAGCAGTATCAAAGGAGACTCAGCAATCATCAAACTTCACCCAGCAACCATTTAAATTCCACAAAAAGAAAAAACTAATTGCATACATGACTGTTCGCATTAAACCCGTGTGTATACGTAGAAATCGCAAAGTGAACCGCATGTATACGCAACCGTGAGCTCAAAACTCGCATACAGGAAGAAAGGTGCATAAAAATCAAGGCAAATAGACAAGCTAAGAAAAAATTCACACCAATCAGACACTACCAGGAAAACATGCCCCCAGACCCAACACAGAAACAAGAGAGAAAGAGCAATTCAAAGTCATTGAATGCCGATAGAAAACCCCCAAAAGACAACTACTAGGAACTCCCTAGCGGAGTCACCAATTCTATTATGGAGATAAAATCCTATGGCTTGGGGTACCACAACAGATACCTTGACTCCAAAAATCAATCCTTTCCAATATGTAATAGAAATTAAATATCTAACACTAAAGGATCAAACCTCGAACCTTATTCCGGATGATTGAAATAGATCCCCGTTGAGCTTTCCAACTTCAGCTTGAATTGATAAATTAATTCCTCAACAACAAGTAAACAATACAAGCATACTATATATATTGGTGTTAGATCTATTATAGCATATATAATCAACAATGTATAAGCATTTGAAAACATCCATGGATAAAATATTCATTCAAATACACATTATTGGACAGGAAAAGATATTTTTATTAATATAAAATCAGAGATTACAATGGATACAACCTCTATTGGCACGTCTGCAAATTGGAGTTAGTAGTGTCACAGCTTAATGGTTTGTACCATGTTAGAGATCCGACGCTGTTAAGAAGATCCTTACGTGTGAGATTATTAGAACGGCGATTTGACAATATAACATACATACATATTCCAAGAAATAATAATCAAGTTGTTGACTCATATGCTAACTACGTGTTAGATTGGAATTTGTTTCATACACAATAAATTCATCACAAACACAAATTTTTACACATGTAAGTAAATAAACTGATCACCATAAAAAAAAATTAATAACATCCAAAACGTGGTAATACATAGTGTCATGATACAAAAATGGGGCTCTCGATCCACCAAGATATAATACACGATAGTACAAAATGTATACACTCCTAGGTATCTAATCCTTCAGAGGAGGAGGGGGGTTGTGATCATGGAAGGTCACTACGGCTCTAGCTAGCCGTCGGAATAATCACACACATGCTCATGGTACACCCACCACCTGGAGTTGCATGGCCTCAGGCAAGTCCTTGACTTGTGCCATGGGAACCCTGTGTGTCAGCCTCACAAAATTGGTATGAATGCTCTGGACCATCCGCTTTGCATCCACACACATGATATCATATCCTCTTCCCCTCCATCTATGACGTGGGAATCCTTCTAGCCGCTGTGGTCCCACATCTACACACAAATGGTAGATGTCACTATGTATTGTCACACAAAAATACGTCTTTTCATTCCATATAATCAAAAACAAAACAAAATTAAACAACTCAAAAATTTAAAAGAAAGGGTCGAGATTCGTTACCTATATCGCCATATGCTGATCCTGGTGGTAGCAGCATGTCCGGGTCCCCCTAGAAATCAATCCCCGCATAGGGGTAGTCATCGATGGAAACTATTTGTCATCGCCACCATGGAAAGAAATCAGCTGGATAGGGGTTGGCCACCCTACCTTCCCCTAGTCTGTGCATCACATCCACCCAACGTCGTTGGGCCGGATCTCTAACCCTGTGAGGAGGAATGTCAACTCTAGGGCTCAATCCTAGAACACGCTCAAAGAAAAACATGCTGAATATGCTGCTAAACCTGAAGTTCCACACTCTGCTCACCTTACACTCACTGAGCTAATGTTTCATGTTGCTCAGTAGTGTAGTTCTTCAATCATAAATGGTGGGTCTCATGGACTCCACAGCATAGAACATCAGAGGCCGCGAGGCATGGTAGAGTGATGCCAAGCCTACTATCCTACCGAATGTCAATAGAATGGCCTTTAGCCCCAGCACCTGTATAGAGTTGGTTGGGACCTGACTCCCCACCTTCTCTATGTCTGGATAGCAGTACACCGCAATGTACTCATCGATAGTCAAGCCACCTCCGAGCCCACCACGAGAACGAAGGTTCACTACTTCCCCCCATTGGAAAAGTCAAGTAATAAAGTATATGTCCTCCACCTCTATAGTGAGCGAAATCCCATCTATCTAGAAGGACTCAGAGTTTGGATCCCAGTAATCCACCAGCATCTGCAATAGTCTTGGTTTGGACCTCAAGCCACTAAGACACCAAAACTTATAGATTCCACATGCACATAGAGCTTGTTGAGCCATTAGATCGGCCCTTATTTCCTCCTCTACCTCACCATGTTCATGCTCTCTCCATTCTAGGACCATCTTGCAAAAAAAATTGCAAGTTTGCCGATTAGAATACTTAAAAAACCTTATGCGCGCCCTCATGCATGACCGTTTCCCAAACAGTTGCATATGTACGAGACTGTGGGGGCATTTTCCATGTATATCTAGCCCTATACGCAGAAAAACCCTCGATTTCTGTGTGGGCCGCAACGCCCTTTTTAGTTTGGCCTAGAAACCTCTAATGACCATGGAATTTGATAAAAATTACATCAAAGTGGAAGAGAATACCATGGGTAAGTACCTGGAAGAAATGGTAGTGGATTCCGCCGACTGGATCTCCTGGAATTCCTTGTTGAAAATTTGAGCTCAGTTGGGTAAAAATTTCAAATGTTTTATAATGTTTTGAATTTTTTACTATTTATAGAAATTTTTCAAATTTTTGAAAATTTTTACCCCCTTTCCTATAGCTTCGATAATTTCTAAACATTTTGAACCGTTTTCTACCTAATTCATGATGTAGAAGGCCTTTTTCAGTGCCATTTTAGTCGTTGGATTGAACCATTCATACTGATCTCAGGTATCATGTCTAAACTGGCATTTAGGTTAGGTTTCATCACTGTTTGCATTTTGCATGACCTTATGACCATTTCATCATAACATTAGATACGAACCCACTCTAATATGTCATGGAACCTTATTGTTGTTTTAGAAGTGCCATGGTATGAGTGGTAGAGCTTGACCTTACATGGGTACCCTAGTTAGCGCCTTATTTGCATTTGGTGCCCATGCTGATGTTTTGTCCTTTAGGGTCTGGGAGTCCGTTTTATAGTACTACCATGACATTTTGCAAGAGCCTCATACTCCTCTTGATCTTTTACTGGCCTATTTCCCTCAGGATTCCCTTATGTCAAGTTGTAATTGCATTATCAAGAGTTTTTCCTGCCTTATTAAGCTTTATGTCGGCTTCCCTGACATTGCGCTTCAACCATATAGCCCGAGCTTGTCTCATGTATAGCCATGCAAAGCCATTTTATATATCCTTTGCAGCTTGATTCCCTTTTCATCGGGAGGGGATTTCCCCCCTAGTGTCGATATCCTACACGTGTCCTTGCATTAAGCACAGGTATGTTCCACTACTTCAAACTAGTTTGTTTTCCCCTATGACACTCGTCTCCTCCTAGTCTCTAACTATAAAGCAATTTTATTCTTTTTCAAGATTTTTAAATATTTGAAAAAGTCCAAAAAAATAAAAAAACCAAAAAGCCGAACAAGGAAAGAAGTTATCTTTTGCAGCTGTCAAGTCGTGTCGCCTTCAAACAGAGAATTGTATATCACATCCATTGGTTGGGTTTATAGTTTGACTTTATGAGTTGTACTCATTTATCTGAGTTTATCTCCACTGACTGGTTAAGCTTCCAGTCCCTATGGAGCCTCTGTCGATGCCTCCTGTGTCGCAGAGATGTACCAGTTTGTATATCGAGTCTATGCTACCTTTATTCAGTCACCATTTACCATTATGATCTTGTTCGAAGGAAGTTGAAACTTGAGTCGGCCATTCCTCAGTTATCTTGACTTTGCATGTCGACCATTCCTGATACAGTTATTGGTTCATGCACCTTAAGATCGAGTCCTTCCACGTTATACATTTTTTTTGAGTACCTCGTGTTGGATGATGGGGGATGCCTTAATGCCCTCCTTTCAGTGGATTTCATCCCATCGAATTCAGATCATTTATTCTGGGATTGGAATTTAGAGTCATTTTGAGTGCCTTGAGACTTGTAATCATCAGTGGTAAGTTCTCTCGCCATCGACAGTCTTTGGGAATACATCATTGTCCCTTGATCGATGGATCCTCGCAAGTGTTTGACCTCAACACATTTATTCACACTTGTTAGTTTGCACTCTAGTACCTTGATTCCCATTTTCGTTATAAGTGGGCGATCTCATGTCTGTTAACGGTATACATCAATGAGTGGTAATCAGACTATGGACTACTATGTTTGACCTCGACACCTCTATTCACATAGTAGGACATGTACTTGTAGCAGTTTGTGTAGAAGAACTTCCAGATTGGTGGCATCTCTTATATGCTACCTCCTTGATCGTGCCAGTGTTCATGAGATTTCAGCTCTCGTGACTTCATTCCAGTATATGTCAGACATTTCCAGCTATTATGGAGATCTTGATCCATTGTATATCTTCAGCCATTATGGAGATCATGATCCTTTGTATATCTTCATCATGGAGATTCTGATCTATGTATATTGTACGTGGTGATGACCACTTATGTGATATCTTGTATCATGCCTATTCATGCTCACTGTACTATTATGTATCTGGGACTGCTATATGTATTTGGAGTATGTGCAGAGTTGCATCATTGTGCTATGTTGATTAGGTGGTTTGTATTCCATTTGTGATTCTTTATCACTCCACTTCTGGGTTGGACTTATAATGTATTTCAGCCATCGTATGAGCCCTCTGACCTCACACATTAGGGGGCATCTGTTATAGCTGATTTCACTACTCTAGGTGAATCACACTTTGTATGGCTTTCCCCTGTCCCTCTGCAGACTCTTTAGACCCCTTGGACCATTTTTTGTCCTTTGATGTTTCCTTGAGCATCCCTAAAAACATGTGAAAATTGCTATACGTGACTTTTAAACCCTTAACCGCGTATATACGTGGGTTTGACCCCTAAAACCCCATACATCGGGATGTGTGCATAATCCAAATCCTTTTGGAGTTTTCCTTTACATGGATCCGACTCACTTGACTCCTCACCTTCCCTATGCCTTGAGATCGCTCGGATTTGACGTTTTATTACACCTTTGAAAAGCTACATAAGGAACTCTATGGTACATTAAAGGCATATGAGAGAATTGAGAGCAAAGAAACTATAGTCCATTGTTGCCGAAACTTATGCTTGAGTTTGCATCCCTTTGTCCCTTGGAGCACTTTTGTGTTCTTCCCAAGCTTTCCTTTTTCTTGTGAGCTTGCTATCGATAGATGGAGGATTGAGGTGGTGGAAGCCCAAGTGGGGGATTCAGTTTCTTCGATTTGCAGACGTGCCGATAGAGGTTGTATCCATTGTAATCTTTGATTTTATATTAATAGAAATATCTTTTCCTATCCAATAATGTGTATTTGAATGAATATTTTATCCATGGATGTTTTCAAATGCTTATACATTGTTGATTATATATGCTAGAATAGATATAACACCAATATATATAGTATGCTTTTATTGTTTACTTGTTGTTGAGGAAGTAATTTATCAATTCAAGCCGAAGTTGGAAAGCTCAACGGGGATCTAATTCAACCATCCGAAATAAGGTACAAGGTCTAATCCTTTAGTGTTAGATATGTAATTTCTATTGCATATTGGAAAGGATTGATTTTTGGAGTCAAGATGTCTGTTGTGGTACCCCAAGCCATAGGAATTTCTCTTCGTAACAGAATTGGCAACTCCGCTAGAGAGTTCCTAGTAGATGTCCTTTGGGAGTTTTCTATCGCCATTCAATGAATTTGAATTGCTATTTCTCTCTTTTTTCTATGCCGGGTCTCGGGGTATGTCTACATGGTAGTGTCTGATTGGTGTGAAGTTTGTCTCAGCTTGTCTGTTTGCGTTAATTTTTCTGCACCTTTCTTCCTATACGTGAGTTTTGAACTCATAGTCACGTATACACGTGGTTTTCTCTGTGATTTTCACGTATACACGTGGGTTTACTGCAAACAGTCGTATATTCCCTTATTTTTTCCTTTTATTGGAAGTTAAATGGTTGCTGGGTGAAGTTTGATGATTGCTCAATCTCCTTTGATACTGCTAGAGTCTATATACACCTCTGTTTCTGACCAGAGACATTTTTTTAGGGTAAATATTTTTTTTTTAAAGAATGTTCTTTTCATGGCATTTTGGATTTTTTGTTTGGGATTAGTGCATTAGACTTATTTTAACTTAGTGCTTTGCTTGAGTGCTGCTTAAGTGTGCTTGCAGAGTCTGGGGGTTGTAGAATTATTCTTTTTCTTTTTGTATCTCATTTTATTTCAAAAAATCCAAAAATATTTGCTTATCATCATGCATTGCATTTTGCATAGAACTTGCACTAGATTTGCTTTGGAGTATTAGTTAGGATTTCATATAGGAAAGCTTGCATTTATCATTTGAAGAAAATTGTGCATTTCACATAGTAGCATACTCTATTTTCATGGACACAATGCATTTGTATTGATTGTTAGGTGTGCATTTTACTTCATGTTGTGTCATAACACCATTAGTTGCATGGCCATATCCCTCTTTTAAGTAATAAATCCAATTAAAATCAATTCCTAATTAAAATGAACTACACTATTTTATTTGATAGGGTTCACCAGCAAGATTAGGTTTTAGGGTCTTGGAATAGTTCACTGTAAGTAAATTCTCCAAGACCACTAAACAACAACATGTATGTGTCTGTCCAGGTGAGTGTATGAAATCCTTGGTATAACTAGTGTTTCTCAGGATCCTCCTCTCAAAAGGGAGTTAAGCACGAGGCAGTGTGAGCGGTTATTTATTCGGATGACCCCTAGTCATAACTGAGTAGCACCGAATATATTTTCAGGATTTTATTCATATATGGGGGCTCTTTCTGGAGTTTCGGGCTTTGTTTCCCTACCCATACGGTCAATCCTGCATATGCCTGTCCACCTGAGCATTGATTATATTGAGGTGACCTTAGTGTCCTTACCTAGGATATCAAGGGGGTACTTTGCATGGGTTATTCTGTAGGTGTCCCGGCCAGCTTGGGGTCGGACATCACAATTGCTTTACGTATTGAAGCTGAGGGCCACAATAATTGGTTACGTACCTCCGCTTCTTGTGTATGGGAGTCTCAAGCCTCTCCTAGGTGAGACATACCTGCTTCATTTGAAAGCTCACTTATCCTACCCTTGATTTCTTGCATTTGGCTTTAGATTTTATTGGTGATTGCTCTGTGCATGATAGCTTGCCTAGGGTTTATGTAGATAGAGAGTCTTTTCTATTTTTTGAGTCATTGTAGATTCAAGTGTGGCTCCTCGCCATTCTCGTCATTTAGCAGGACTTCTACCTTCTACATCTCCTCCTCCTTTGGGAATGAGAAATAGACAGTCCAAGTGGACTACTTCACACATTGATCCACACACCATGGGAGACCATATAGAAGGTATTACTGAACCAACCTCTCCCATTCATATGGAATATGGGGAGTTTACTCCTACCTATGATCCTTCACCCGACTTGACTGAGTTAGGTCCTGTGAATTCTGAGATTGGAACCTTTCATGATATACCTACTCACTCTAGGGTTGATTCCCCATTGACGCATCACTGGTATGGAATGCTGGAGGATGACGAGACTCATTTTGAACCTACAAGCACTAGTTATGGTAGTTATGGTATGTCTAGTTTTTCCACACATGATTTGGCATTTCATGTCTAATCCAAGTTTGAGCCTAACACTATGCATGGGGGCACTCTCATTCCTTACCATGTAGAGAGGTTTGGGAGCACTAGTCACATTGCACCTTCCAGCTCGATGGTGGAATTTACATCACATATTCCTCCTAGGTCTAGGGTTAGTGATCCTATTAGGATACGAGATCCAAGATGAGTGACTATAGGGAATAGTGCGTACTTAATTACACAGATCCCTTCATCCTCTATCCCTGTTTCTTCGAATGTTCACCCTCCACCTCATTCATGTGGTCCTTTGGGCCGAAATGTTGCTACAAGTTATGTCCGTGTTGTGGATACTAGACCGGTTGTCTCTCAGCTTCATGCACTGCCCGTTGTTTCGGGAGGTGATGTTCATACTTCTAGAGGTCACATTCCTACTTTTGGAATGCATATTCCTACTTCCAGAGCATATGTTCCTACTTACGGAGTGTCTCATGGGACATCTCATGCGATGACTTATGCACCCTATTATGGGATGTAGTATGGACAGGGTTCTTCACCTTATGGGGGCGGGTATCAACAACCTACTTACTCTCCAAATTACAGATTTGTAGCTCCTAATCATCAAGGTCCACCACACTATGGTGCTTCCATGCCACCCTATACGGGTCAAACAGGAGGAGGGCACTATGGCCAAGGCCATGGTGGTAATCAAACCTATGCAAAGGAGAAATATCAGTGAGTGGTCCATTGAACTCATCATCCTAGGCTCCCTTTCCTTGCGACACTGAATCTTCCTGACTTGTCGATATTGACGAATGATCCTGTAGCTCATGACCCAGCTTGGCCGACTGTCCCTACTAAGCTTCCCTCGGACATACCTAAGTTCGAGGGCAAACTGGGAGAGGATCTGAGCAAACATGTTACTACCTTTCACCTATGGTGCTCTTTGAATTCCTTAATGTTGTATAGGATTATGCACCTAATAACCATAGGTCTGGGGTTACCAACATACTCAAATAACTTGCAGACAATTGACTTCTAAAGTGCGGTAACGGAAATAGGAGGATGAGAAAGACTTATTTGATTAACGAAGGTTGATCCTTGCTTATCCTCTTCCGAACTGCTCCACTTCCAAAGTCTTCAAGGTTGCTCCTCTTTCACCTGTCAAGAGACACTCTTCTAGATACAAGATGATTCATATATGTATATGCAGGTTAGATAAATCATATACAATACTGAAACATAAACATTTATCAACCACAATACATGAAACACATATGTAAGAAGGATTCTCTTTATTATCAATAATGGAAAGAGTTCAGGTTACAACCCAACGCCTGAGACAAGGACTCCTCTGTAACCAAAGGATTCTGAGTTTCACTGCTCCAAAGAATTCTTTATAAAATCCACCAGCATAACTTTGCTCTCCAAGTGTATATATCCAACACCCTCCCCAAGGCCTGTATTTATATGGAGGAAATAAGGCAGTTTCGAAGAATGAGGAGGTTGAGACAGTTAAGAGGATTAAGGTAACAATTCTTAACTAATCTCAAATCAATGCGTGTTTTTATTTTTAAATGTTGAGGGACATATTCGTGGGTATGGATAAGGACAACATGCGACTTATTTGTGACTTGCTATAAAGGAAACCCACGAATACATCCAGTCACGACTTGCAACAACCGACACTCATGAATGATTCGCGAGTTGCATGTAAGGAGAGTCGTGAATACAACTCAACATAGAAAAATGGAAAAGTAACCAGCTGGATGGAGAAGAGATGTATTGTGCAATAAGACAATCTATAGTGTTTTGGGCAAACCTCTATCCATAGGTGTCCTTTTATGTGCCAACATGAGGGATGTCGGCACTCGGACGGAGAGGTGGCATTCAGGTGTATAACAGATGCCCCCTAATGTGTGAGGTCAGAGGGAATTGATGGCCGACATACATTATAATCTTTAACTTTGGAGAACTCAAAAATCCAATGGAACAAAGAGAGTACTTGAAACAAATACATAGTAATGTCATATACAAAGTTACATCTGAGGATACTATGTTCAATTTACTGGAACATTAGCTCCTTTACAATATTTGAGTACATCATATGATATGGGTAAATACCACGTATATTACAAAGGTGGAGAGAGGCCACAATATACAATAATGATGAGTCTTCAAAGATCTGGAAGCTATGTAGATGAAAAGAACATAATCTTGCGCAACTTAGTCCATAGGTGAGAAACTAAGGTCTTCATAAAGGATCCCAAAGAACTAGTACAATCCAAGCCATGTGAATAAGGGTAAGCTGAAGTCAAACATGGAGAGGATTCAACAATTTGTCAACCAATAAGTGATAACTGACAACTGAAGCAAAGGAATTCACCAATGATGAAAGTGAATCCTGAGGTACTATCATCAAACTCTAGGTATTCGTCATCAGGAAGTGCTGAAATGGAACCATACTGTGATAAGGAAGGCAATAGATCCTCCAACGGATCACAAGAGTGACTAGGAACTGGGAAAAATAAGGGAGACACAAATAGGTAGATAATAGATATAACCGTGATGGAATTAGGCTAAAGATCAAACATTGGGAAGAGTCCTTGAACAGTGAGCACAACACAAAGATGACCCAAGGCAGTGTATAACTTATAGATAGAACAAGCAGACCTATCTATCATGTAGGAGACATGATTAGATTCCCTAGGTATAATGGACAAGAGGAGGAGTCAGAAACTCAAAGTGATGGCTAAACAAAAGTTAACACTGAAACATGGATATCGGAAAACAAAGAGTGCTATGTTCAAGGATGACATGCTGCCATTACTGAAAACAAGAGAAAACTTCTTCCTTACCTTCCCTGTTAAATTTTAATGAGTCCAGGAAAGTAAAATTGGTTCCCTCTTCATTTTTTAGCAAGCTTGAAGAGATGGGAAAATAATGCTTGATAGTGTCACTGACTCGTGGATTTAATGAGCCCGAACTAGTACATGCTCAGTCGGTATTTTCACATTTAGAGAGTCTGAAAACACCAAAGAAGACTCCAGGGGGGTCCTTTTTCATCCAATTTAGTCTCCTGAGGCCGAAAAAGTATCAAACAAACCACAGAAGAACTCTCTTAAATTCCGAAGAAGAAAAGGTGAACCTTTTTCGTACTTAGTCGGGAAGGTCTGAAAAAGGTTAAATTACCACCTACCCAACGCTCCTTCTAGAACAACATAAAATAGCTTGAGTTTTACGAGTGTGAAGGAAAGCAAGATCACTCAGAAAGATCCATTTGGTTACGAGAAATGGGGCTTACAACAATAAACTCATTGCTTTGTTGTTGAGTGTTTAACGAGCATGAAAAAGACACAAAGTACACTCGGAATCTTTTTCATGTTTGGGTCTAGAGCACGAAAAAGAGAAAACTAAGCTCAAACCAGGTGTTCCTTTTCCGTAAATTTAGTTCTCAGGTCTGGAAAAGTGATAAACCTATACCTGAGAATACTCTTCTCAATTCAAAAGAAAAAAGATTGATCCTTTCTCGTATTGTTCCGCATGGTCCAAGAAAGAGATAACCTACCACCAATGAGGATGCCCGTTCACATATTCTTAATGAGCTTGAATGGATGAGATAACTCGACAGTCAAGTCTATTTTGAAGGAGTCAGACCTGGGCCTAAAGAAACTCCATAAGAGCTGGGAGTCCTATAAAAGGATAGCTTGTAAAAATAGATTCAAAAGAAGCTCTATTTGGCGTGAAAAGTAGCTATGAGGAAACCCCTGGGCCTGAAACAGTGACGGCATGAGTACCAAAGGATGATAAGGGAATATAAAGAGGATACTCATGACATAAGGATCCTAGCCATGGAAGAACAATGGTAGAGACAAGGGACTAATGTCTTAGAATACCATAGTCCGTGGCAAAATGTTGAATACTAAGGTTAATGTGGAGTGATAAGATGCCAACATGTGTTGGAAATAGCAAAACCACCCTATAGGAGCAACAACACTTCGTAAAAGTTGATAAACCTGTTCCAAGGCACCAAAGTATGGTATTAGTTGATTGACAGTTTTAACTCTAGGAAAAAGACACACTATATGAAATATTATTTCTATAAATAGCTTGAAAATTAAAACAATTCTCGCCATTTGAACTTTCTGAGCCATAAAAAGTAAGATTACCCTCTACCTTTGATCGATCACTGTGGACAATTGGACCGTCGAAATCAGAATCCGTCAGCTTCAGGTAATTCTACACCCTAAGCTCGTCAAATTGATCCAAACAAATAGTAAGTTTAGGTGTGAATTCAATATTTAAAAGCATCCAAACTATGACAGTGCGCATTCGCGGGTTGTTATGAGGGAAACACGCGAATACGCGTTTTATTCTCGACTTGCCTAATTAGACAGACGCGAATGACTCGCAACCTGCCTAAATAGACAGTCGGGAATACTATGCGATGGGCCAAATCTTAAATATATGCAATATTTTTTAACTTTTGATTATGAAATACTGAATCCAATTGCTTGTATTTTCTAGGTAAAAATGGTGCTGGAGTGGAGGGAAAGAGAGCATGAAATAATGGATCATGCGGCGCTCCAAAGTGCACCCACCATCCAAGCATTGAGGACTAGTGGGCTGTTGAAATTCTTTTGTACATCACCCATGTGGGTCAATGTCTACATACTAGAGTTCATGGTCAATTACTGGGATCATGAGATGGGGATGTTCAATCTTCAAGGTGAGACCTTAGAGCTTACCATGGAAGATATATATTTCATTACCGGGTTGTCACAACGGGGGGTATCGGTGAACTTGGAGGGCACTGGTAGGGGTGGTGACCCCTTAAGTGTCCAAAACTATGTACACATATTCTGTACACCGGGTACTCAGAAGAAGGGAAGCAGTGTTCTTATTGTAGACATCCAGGACTTTACTCTCTAGGTATTAGCTAGTACCATTGTGAGACTGTCAGGATCAACAGGGTTACATATGGCCACCAGGAATCAAATGAGGGTGGCAGTTGAATGCTTCAGAGGTTCTCTCTATGATTGGTGCTCAGGAGTTGCCCCCATTATGAGGAGGCAACTATCTGACTGCAAGAGGGGAAGACGCAAATTTTTTGGCTATGGAAGCATATTAGTGGCGTTCTTCTTCTTCGAGAGTACCAACCATGAGCCCTGCGATACCACTACAGGTCAGATCTCCACGTCAGCCAAGGCTGAGTCGGTGGGGAGATATCTTCCTCCGTCAAGGAGGAGGAGACATAGTACACAGCGTATATGACGATGAATTTTACACATGGTGGGAACGGCAGGTGCCGACATTGGAGCAGTTTCCATACGCCGGGATGGACTTCCGAGGTGACCCCGACCTTGTCCTCCCTCCAGGAGGAGCATGGGTAGAGATGGGTAAGTAATTTTTAAGTTTTTACCATTATCAAATTTTTATGAATTTTTCAAATGATAGATATATACATATGTATAAGTATTAATCCCTTTCATGTGTCAAAATGCAGATATTGGACCAGTCCGCCCTGAAGGGCACCCTCGTACCTTCGTACGTCCGGTTGTAGGGGGAGACCCAGGATTGATCAGGGTACTAGAGGGGAAGTTGGCCAGGCTGACCCAGCGAGTACCTACAATACGGATAGAGCATCTCCCTACAGCCATGTAGGAATTCATAGTTGGGGTTCCACCGGTTTGGCTGCATCTTTTCAGATGAGTAGCTAGAGTAGTACTTGTATACAGAGATGCGGTCGAGGCTGCCGAAGATGAGGAGGATGAGGAAGCCAGGATGCATAGATATCATGGGGACCAAGGTGGTCCCAGTGGCCAGGGTGGTCCAGCTTAGACCTAGGGCATTTTGATAGACTATGATCCACATTTTTGGATATTTTGTATATGACAGGATCTTCAGATCAGACTCGACCTATCCTATCTATGAACAGATATTTTACATATATATATATATTGTGTTTTATTGTCAGTTTATTTACAAGTGTTTCTTATATGTTTGTTGTATATTTTATAAAATGTGTGTGAGATGCCAATTCAAAATGTAATTAGCATATGTATCAGTCAATGAATTTTGGTTTCGTGGAATATGATTGAAAGTAATAACTTCAAAATGTCTTTCCAATAAACGAATTTGCATGAACTGATGTAATAAGATAGGATTTCGTACCTGATAAGCTCAATTGAGCTGGGAAACTACCAACTGAGAATCCAAACGGACCTCAAGCTGGGTGATGCCATGTGACAAAGCATCCCATAGGAGCTCAATTACAGCCCTATACTCAGCAACATTATTGGAAGCGGGACCTAAACAAGCGCCTCCCACAGCAACAAGCTATCCAGAGGGAGAATAGATAACCCATGCTGTCGAAGCTAGGTTACAAGTATGACGGCTGGCACCATCAGCGAAACCTATATACCGTTTGGAAGACATCTGCAACAACCAGCAGATAGTATAAAAAACAAAACTGACAACCTAATGTACATAAAAATACTTATACTAATATACAAGAAAAAGTGCTAAGCCTAAGAGTAGTACTTCTTCAGGTAGAGCCCATTTCTAGGCTCAGGCAGCTTATTCCCATCATAATCAACTAATTCATATGCGCCCTTACTTAATACCTTTGACACGACATAGGGTCCTAACCATATAGCCTTGAATTTTCCTGCCCCCAGAGGTTCTTTATCTTGGTCCCAAAGCAAGACAAGGTCCCCTTATGAGAAAACCCTAGGTTTGACCGTTTTATCATATTGAGATTTAACCCTATTTTTATGAGCCTGATTAGTAGTCAATGCATCTCTACGTTGTTCATCAAGGTGTTCCAAATGGATCAGACTTTCTTCAAGCTCAGTCGTATCGGGTAACACATGAATGGCTATCTTCAAAGACGGGATTTCGCATTCAATCGTAGTAACTGCTTCCACCCCGTGAACGAATTAGAAAGGGGAGAAACCTGTAGCAGTCTTTACGTTGGTTCAGTAGGCCCAAAGAGCAGGATATAACATGATGTGCCAATTAGAGCGGGCTGCATCAATTTTCCATTTAAGGATAGTTTTTAAAGTCTTGTTTACAGCCGCAACCTGACCATTTGTTTGCGGATAGTATGGAGAAGAATGTTCTTGTCTAAATCCGAGCATGGTAGTCAGTTTCATCATCATGTTATTTTGAAAATGACTGCCATGTTCAGTGACAATCACTTTGGGAATACCAAACCTTGCAATAATCTGATTGAAAACAAATAAAGTTGTTGTTTCCTCGTCGGCTTTGAAAGTAGGCATTGCCTCTGCCCATTTCATAAAATAGTCAACAACGACAATGATGTATTTATGCCCCCCAGCTGAGGCTGGGTTGCATGTCACGTAATCTATCCCCCATTTCATAAAGGGGCCTACCGAGACAACGGGAAATAACGGAGCAGGATGTGACCGCATTTTCCTGGTGTAAAGCTAACACGGATGACAACACTTCACTGCTTCCACACAATCTTTAAAGATCATGGGCCAGAAATAACCGGCATGCAATATCTTCTGGGTAGTTGCTAACCTAGATAAATGACCCCCACATGCTCCACTATGGGAATCATGTAGGACAATCTCCGCTTCCTCATGAGTAAGGTAGCGACACAAGATGGAATCTACCCCTCGTCAATACAATGTATCTCCTATAATGAGGTAGTTTTTGGCATGAAGGCGTAACTTACGTCTTTCCTCCCTAGAGGAAGTGGCAGGATACTTCAAAGTTTGGAGATATATAGGAATATCTCTGTACCAAGGATCAGAGGTGGCTATCAAGAAGATGTGCTCATCTGGGAATGAGTCATCCTCAACCGCTACATTTTCTTTAGTGAGAAATTCTGCTATAAGCTCAGCAAAAACTAAGGACTTTTTAGACTTAGTGGACTGGAAATCCAAGTCAAACTCCTAGAGAATGACTATCCATTTGTTAAATTTCCCCCCAACAATCCGTCGGGATAAAACATATTGGAACGGATTCACATCCGCCACTACTGTCTTGGTCCTCAGTAAAATGTAGTGATGTAACCTCTGCATAGCATAAACAGCTGCTAAGGCTAACTTCTCGACGTGGGAGTATCTAAGCTCAGGTCCGGCCAAAGCATGGCTAAGATAATAAACGACATGCTCAATGAGATTATCATCCTCCTGGACTAGTACTACCCCAATGGTCGACTCCGACACAGCTAGATATAATATAAAATCCCTAGAATAATCTAGTGGATGTAATAAAGGTGCCGATAGCAAAGCTTTTTTCAATGCCTCGAACGCAAGTTGTGCGGTTTCATCCCATACAAATGGGGTGTCCTGTTTGAGCAGGCGCATGAAACCTTTAGTGATCTTGGCATAATTAATGATAAAATGTCGAACAAATTTAGACTTTCCTTGCAGGATTTGAAGTTGCCTGAGAGAACGAGGAGGAGGCAGATTGACAATGGCCTCAAATTTCAAAGGATCCACCTGGATGCCTCTACTAGAAACAATGAATCCAAGTAATCTCCCTGAATCGATGCAGAATACACACTTGTGGGGATTCAAGCGAATTTTATAATATTTGCATCTCTCAAAGATCAACCATAAATGATATGGATGTTGGATCCTCTTACGAGAATGTGCGGGCAGATCATCAAGGTATGGTTCGACAATGGCTTTAATGTCATGAAAAGCAAAGTTCATAGCCCGTTGAAAGGTTTCCCCAACATTTTTCAATCCAAAGGGCATTTTCTTATATGCGAATGTACCCCAAGGGAAAATGAAAGTAGTTTTATGCTGGTCTTCCGGTTTGATTTGGATTTGATTGTAGCTGGAGAAAAAATCCATAAACGAAAACACTTCACTCCCGTCACATGCATCTATGATCTGGTTTATAAATGGTGTGGGGTAGTTGTCCTTAGGACAGGCTTTATTGAGATCTCTAAATTCTATACAAACACGAATAGTCCCTTTCTTTTTATCAACAGGAACAGGGTTGGACACCCATTCAGTCAAAGCTATGGCATATATGAAACCAGCTTTCAACAGCTTTTCAACTTCTGCCTTCACAGCCGCCACTTTACGTGGGTTCATGGGTCTCAATTTTTGTCGAACTGGCTTGGCATTAGGGTAGGTTCGGATTTCATGTTGAACAATAGATGGATCTATGCCTGGCATCTCCTCATATGACCATGAAAAGACATCGCAGAATTCCTTAAAGAGGGTAGTATAGATAGCAATCTCCTATGGAGAGCAATTTGCACCTATATAGATGTTTTCCATGACATCTGGGTTCATAGAGATGTTAATAGGTATAGTGGCATAAATGTTTTCCATATTCCCCTCGGCAAACACTCCTTCCCTAGGAAAAGGGTTTATAGGTATATCAACATTTTCTGACAGTCTCACGTGAAACTCTTGGTTTTCTATTCTACTTAGATTTGGAAGAAAATAGGATCGGTGATGAAGATCCTCACAAATATTACCACATCCACTCATGGCTTCCAAAATAGCTTCATCGGAAGGTAAAATAGTGTCTAAGCAATCTATAGAATGTGAAGAGTTTTCTGCCCATGCAGGCAAATAGAATTCTTCCAGATCGTCCGAGACTGTTAGAGGATCTAGAATGGGATCAACAGTGGCTTGAGTGATAGCTTGATACGCCACCTCCACTACCGATAAGGGCACTTCCGGTTTGTGTGGAGTTGGGAGAACCCAAGGATCAGTCCTATCGAGCACCGTAGCGATGGAATTCCCCACACTAGTAGAACCGATATAATTAACCGAGGCTGGAAGATCAAATGTGCCCATTAATGATGCGTACATTCCAGCCCCCAAGCTCTGTGCAGCAGGTTTGGCTTGATCAACCAATGGCATAGTGGATTCCTTATACTCTAAATGACCTTTTTGGGTAAAATCAAGTTGCTCAACTGTAACCAACTTGCCCTCATGTGGAAAAACCGCGACATGAAATACGGCTGATGCAACAACAGACATTGGATAAGTCCAATTCCTTCCCAGAAGTAAATTGTAGTCCAAGGGAGCATCAATCACTTCTACCTAAATAGACACTGCTTTTCCTGCCAACTTAATCTCAAAAGCCAGCAGGATACCATGTGGACAGAAAGACCTTCCATCAAAAGCAGTAAGTAAAGTGTTTGATGGGACCAGATCTGGGGATCCAAGAGCTTTCCAACAGGCCAAGGACATAACACATGTAGAGGCTCCCTCATCAACAACTGCCCTTCCAATGGTCTTACCACCATGGACGACATCTATTGATAGGGCTACATGGTAATGCAGGCAAATTTTGACATCAGATAGATGAAATTTCGCCGTGAGACTCGAAGAGTCCATGCTACCAAAAGCTGCTAAAAGGGCATCCCGCTGAGCAGGACAACTCTGTAGCACCTCCAAAGCTAACATTGCACACGGGGTCTGAGCTAAGTCTTCAACCACGGAGTAGTTGGAAGCAGCCCTATTAGGGTTATGCAAGGTCTTCTTAAAGACACCTTTGGGTCTCTTTGGCATGATTTCAGCAGGTTTCTCTATTGTGAGAGGGTTGGAAGGTTCACCTATAGCTTTACCCATCTCAGGAGTCTCCTTCTCATAGTTTTTGTTCCTGGTTTGCAACAAAGTTGAAGATCGAACCATGTTGATATAGTTTGGGTTAGGGGTAGTTTGAGTTCCCCCTAGTATGGTAGAAGCTGAAGCAGAGTTCTATCCTAGGGGAAAAGGATCCTTCGGGATAGCCGTCGGTTGAGCTTTGAGCAACTTCTGAGCTTGTTCCATAAGGGGACAAAGGTGAGTAAGGTGGTCCTCTTGGCACAACTTACAAGGAAACTTGACCTTCTTCTTTTCTTTTTTGCCCCCATCAGCGTTGTTTGCAGGCTTTGGCTTGTTTTGGTTTCCCTCTCCCTTCTTACCTTTCTTTTTCGTTCCGTCGGCTGTTAATTACCCTTCTGAGAGGTTTGTGCAAAAACATTTGCACTCTGTGGGGAGGGGACAGCCTTTGCTGCCTCCGCTATAGACTGTTTGACAGAAAATTGGTGAATTGACAGACAATTGGTGAATTTGTTTTGTCAAAGACTCTACAGTGGGAGAGTTAATGGATCCAACCACACCATCAACATGGGGTCCAGGCTTAGGCTTCTCTGCCTCATGCGAAGGCCTCGGTGCCTCAGTGATGATCTCATATAAGATCCCAGACTGTGAATAAATCAAGTCCAACTGCTAGGCCATGAGTATGGCTTCTTCTTCATTCGTTACTCCTGATGTGGAAGCGTCCTTAGATATGTATGGCAACAGTGATTTAAGGAACCACTCTAACAGAAACTCAGGAGGAATGGTGGCTTTTATAATGTTCTTTCGCCTCCTCCACTCTTGGATATGATCCAAGATGTGGGTAGCCTTGTTTTGTCTAAAAGTAGACAACAAGTCCGTTCTGAAATCGTATCATACCGGAAGCTGAAAGTGGCTAAGACAAGCACTAGCCAAGTCCCAGAAACTACTGAAAGCAGCAGAAGGCAGCTCAATGTACAATTTTTCCACCGTACCTGTTAGGGTTCTCTGGAACAGCCTCAACCTCACTGAATCTTCATTCATCGAATTTGAAGAACACCATAAATGGAAGGTGGTGCCATGAGCCCCAGGATCTTCACCAATTTTACCTTCAAACTTAGGGATGTCCGAGGGCAATTTGGTGGGAACAAGTGGCCACAAGGGGTCATGCCTCACTGGGTCATTCATAAATTTTGACAAGTCTGGCAAGTTTAAAGTTTCCAGGAAAGGAAGTTTGGGCCTAACCAGGGCACTAGGTGTACCAGCTTGGGGATTAGAGGGTCCTGCCCCCGAATGCCCATGGGAAAAAGTGGGGTTTCCCCCAGCCACTAGTTGTGAAGTGGGAAGGTTTCTTTGAAACGAATTCCATCTGTAATCCACAAGATTGTGTGTGGGAGGTGCAGTGTAAGAATTTTGGGCCATCCCCATAGAAGCAGGGGTCTGAAAGACTATAGCAGGTATCCCTCTGCTAAACAACGAAAAGGGAGAGCTCATGTATGGGACCGAAATAGGGGTTTGGAAGCTTTTCCCATAAGAGGTGTTGCTTCCAAACTGCACTCCTACATAGGAAGGAGGTGGACCTACATATGGACTGGATGGGGGGATGTGCCCCCCATTCCAAGGAAATCCTTGGACAAAGGACGAGGATCCTACTAGACCACTTTGGGTAGTGTAGGGGAAGGAAGAAGGAATGGTAGGTATACTGGGGATCCCAGTAACCATGTCACCAGAAGTACCTCCTAGGTTCGAGTGAACTGGTGGTTGAACCACCTGGCTCGCTGGAGTTAACGGTGCAGAAAGAAAACTAGATCTAGGGGCACTTACCGGGGGAGGTAGCACCCGTTCAACTGGAAGGGTTGAGGTGAAGACAAAAGGACTTTCTTCCCCAGAAGACACGACTCTACCCATAGGGACACCTAACACTGGTGAATCAAAAGGTCTAACCTGAACGATCACAAGATCTTTTAAATCAATCAAGGGGGTGTTAAGGTTTCTTGCAAACTCGTCAGTCTACAATTCTTCTATCTCAACTGTGTCAAAATCAAAACGGTTAGCTATCAGTTCTAGTTCACCAAGAACTTCACTTATCCCTACTGGTTCAAACGAACCGTCAGTTTCTAATCTCCGCCTTTGGGGTAAAGGTGGAGGCTCCAATGTGGTAAGAGGAGGAAGGTTTCTCAACCTTCTTGACCTTCTAATAGGTTGGTCCTTCAGAATTAAAAATTTGACTAATCACACCCTAAGGCCAACTAAACACAAGCAAATCCACAGAGCATACACTATAAAGATCCTAGAGTCTCAAGCAATCAAACCAGGGTAAAAAGATATACTTTCCCGAAGAAAGCCAATGAATGATTACTTGGAGTCCTTGAGGTGGTTCTTAGGCACAAGTGGAGGAATCACCCACTACCCTCCTACACTTTCAATAAAGGTTACCTTCCAAGCCTGTTCAAGGTGCACCAGAAATAACCTTCCGGTTTACCTAGGTATGAACCCTAAAAGACAAGAGACTAAAGGCTACCTTGGCAATACCAATAGTCTAGGGGGACAGTCACAAGCCGAACTCGTATGCATGGGTAGGGTAGCTGAGCTTGAAACTCTGTCTAGGACAGAATCCCCATATGCACAAAAGTCCTGAGTTACGCTTTGACAAGGATTCAGAGGGCTATCTCCTATGTCCAAGCCTCCAGGCGGCCTCATGCTTAACTCCCGTTTGAGAGGAGCTTCCCAGATATAGTGATAGAGTCAAGGATTTACCTAAAGAAAGGTCCACTACATCTGAGTTTATAACTTGTGGGAAGTTTACACTCCCTATCCCACAAGTCGAGCCTAAGCTAGTATGTGAAAGGCCCCTAAAAAACAAAACTTACTAGTAAATTTTAATTTATGCGTTTATTTTAGAGGGTTGTTCTTTACTCAAGAGGAAATGGAGTGGTATACTTTATGGTGTTTTGACTCAAATAAGAAATAAATGAAAATAAAGGTGTATTCAAAGCAAAATTACCATTACAAAAACAAACTTCTTTTTATTTTTTGCAAATATATACTGATGAACTGAATGCAACGATAAGAGAAACTAATCCTATATTTTTTGTATATTTTGAGATTATATTTTTAAAATGAAACAAACACTACTTATGCAAAATCACAATGCAAAAGGTTAACAATGTTTTCTTTTCACTTTTTAAAAATGCTCAAAATTCTACTATGCATCTACAGTGCACTATACTTGAGTAAACTTGAAACTTATAAATTATGTAAAAGAAACAAACTGAAGCAAACATGCTGATAGAACCAACAAAACACCAATAAAGGAAGGCTAGGAACCCTAGCTTGGGTGCAAATAATGACAAAAATCACTGTAGACTTACAAAGGCAAGTGAGAACCAGCCACTGTCAGAAGACAGACTGGAAAAAACAGAGCCCAAGACCCTGATCACTGATCTAGACAAAGACACTTTAACCTAGCACCCAAATAGGCCAAGATACTTCAGCATGTAAAAAGGAAATAAGCCAAGAAAAAAGAGACTCAAGGGCTTCCAAAAAAGCACAAAATGTGATCACCAATAGTGTTCAGACAAGCTACACAGCATTCTTAAATAAAATCAACTCAGAAATGGGGATTATCCAAAGAAAAGAACAAGCAAACTTTAACTTAAAAATCCCTACTTCCAGGTGTATTCGCGATTATCTAGAAGTGCAACCCGCGAATGATTCACGACTGTCTAGTACAGCAACCCGCGAATGCAAGTTTGTATTCACGACTGTTCAGAAGAACAACTCGCGAATGGGTATGAAATTTTTCTCAAAAACAAAGAAAAATCCAAAAGACTTTCAAATACTAAGGCAAGTAAGAACCGGGATAAAAGATCACACACAGACTGGTCAGGGGGACAGAAATGACCTACAGCAGTCTAGGCTTCCCCAGTGGAGTCGCCAGTTCTGTTGTACAGGATTATGCACCTAATAACCATAGGTCTGGGGTTACCAACATACTCAAATAACTTGCAGACAATTGACTTCTAAAGTGCAGTAAAGAAAATAGGAGGATGAGAAAGACTTACTTGATTAACGAAGGTTGATCCTTGCTTATCCTCTTCTGATCTGCTCCACTTCCAAAGTCTTCAGGGTTGCTCCTCTTTCACCTGTCAAGAGACACTCTTCCAGATACAAGATGATTCATATATATATATATGCAGGTTAGTAAATCATATACAATACTGAAACATAAACATTTATCAACCACAATACATGAAACACATATGGAAGAAGGATTCTCTTTATTATCAATAATGGAAAGAGTTTAGGTTACAACCCAATGCCTGAGACAAGGACTCCTCTGTAACCAAAGGATTCTGAGTTTCACTGCTCCAAATACTTCTATATAAAATCCACTAGAATAACTTTTCTCTCCAAGTGTATATATCCAACACCCTCCCCAAGGCCTGTATTTATATGGAGGAAATAAGGTAGTTTCGAAGGTTGAGGAGGTTGAGACAGTTAAGAGGATTAAGGTAACAATGCTTAACTAATCTCAAATCAATGCGTGTTTTTATTTTTAAATGTTGAGGGACATATTCGCGGGTATGGAGAAGGACAACCCACGATGATTCGTGACTTGCTATAAAGGCAACCTGCGAATACATCCAGTTGTGACTTGCAACAACCAACACTCGTGAATGATTCATGAGTTGCATGTAAGGAGAGTCGTGAATACAACTCAACATAGAAAAATGGAAAAGTAACCAGCTGGATGGAGAAGAGATGTATTGTGCAATAAGCCAATCTATACTGTTTTGGGAAAACCTCTATCCATAGGTTTCCTTCTTTGTGCCAACATGAGGGATGTCGACACTCAGACAAAGAGGTGCCATTTAGGTGTATAACACTTAAACAAGGACTCCATCTGTTTAAGGCTGCTTCAATGCACCCTTACAGGGCCTTCCACGAAATGGTATATAGGGCTACCTAGGGGGGCATTTGCTTTGTTCGATGACCTAGCGATGAATTTTCTTAACCACTTCCAGCTACTAGTGCGTTACGACGTTGGTACTGAACTCTTGTCAACATTTCAGCAGGATAAGGCCACACATATCTTGGATCATATCCAAGAGTGGTGTAGACGGAAGAGGTTAATTAAAGCCTTTATACCACTAGAATTCCTCCTCGAATGGTTCCTTAAGTCGTTATTGTCGTATATAGCGAAGGATGTTTCTACATTTGGAGTGCAGAATGAGGAACAAGCAATTTTTAAGGCGTAGGAATTGGACTTTATTTATGCTCATTCCAGTTTTATATGAGATCATTCCCAATGCTTTGCGTTCTAGTTTTGACCCCAAAGTTAAACCTAGACCACATGTTGATGGCATTGTTGGTTGTGCAAGTGCTAAACCTATGGATTCGGTTGCAAAACAAGTTAATCAATTATCTATCAACCAATCTGCTTCAGGACAAGCTATGGCTTCGTCTCAACCTACCCAAATGGTGAGTGTACTTTCAGTGCAATCATTAGACTAGAAGGGTAACCAGCAACCCAGACGGAATAGAAAGAAGGGTAAGAATAATCGTAAGGGCGGGAATAAGAATGAGAATGCTAATAATAATGACAAGAACTCCCGTAATGATGGGGGGGACAAGAAAGCTAAACGTAAGGTTAAATTCCCTTGCAAGTTGTGTAAGAACGATCAGCTCACTTACTTGTGCCCCTGTATCGATGAAGCCTTGAGGTTCCTTGCATAGGGCCCAGCTGTGCTAAAAAACCCTTTACCTCGCAATCAAAATATGAACTCAAGGACCCATGATTAGTCTAGTAGTGATCATGATCCACCAAAGGGTAGTGGTCATGGTTTCATTAACATGGTATGTGCTGCAAAAGTTGTGACCCATGTGAAGGACTATGGTTCATCACAACCCAGCCTAGGAAAGGAACCTAATCCACCAAGGTCTCCTTTGCGTATTGAGAAACCTATGGATAAACCTGAAGCTACACCTCACATTTCTAAGGGAGTCCTTAAGCATTCGGGGCACAATCCTAATGCCCGAGGCGCCCAGAACTATTCAGTTGTCAAGGATTTGGGCCACACTCCTTGTGCGATGTCTACATTAGAAGTGCTTCAGAGTTGTCCTTTGCAAAGGAAGGCTTTTCTTTCTACCCTTGGTGTGAATGATGATGATTCTTCCTCCGTGATTAAATTTGAAACTGGAGGACTTCAACCTCACTTACCTTACTATGTGTCTCTTTTGATTCACGTAGAATGTCTTAATATGACCATCAAGCGCACTGTGATTGATGAAGGCGTTTCCGCTTCTATGATGTCTTTATCATGTTGGAAGGGTTTAGGTTCCCTTGAGCTATCTAAATCAGCAACCATGTTAACTGCATTTGATGGAAGATCGTTTGGGCTACACGACATCCTTCCTTCCCTTAAAGTCCATTTGGGAGGGAATACCATTGTGATAGAGGTCAAGGTGGTTGATGTGCCCCTTGACTACAATCTCTTGCTGGGTAGGAATTGGATGTACAGTATGTAATCCATTGCTTCTTCCCTATTTCACATTGTATGCTTTACATTTAACGGGAAGATAGTTATGATTGATCAAATGACATTCAAGAATCCATCTGTTACCGCATCTTCGGGAGCTTCGATCCCAATCATTGAACACTCTCAGCTGACATCTGGGAGTGTGGGTATAGGCATGTATCCATCCCTCATGGGAAGCTTTATTTGTCTTACATCGATTCTTATGATAGGGTCTAGTTTCGGTGAGGCTTCGACATCTATGAGATCGGTATCTTTTTGCACGAGTCATATGGAAGATCCTTGGATTCTTCCTACATTGATTACTCTGAGTGAGCCCATCATGACGAGCGTGCCATTTCCTACAACTATGATAGCTTATCAAGCTAATATTGGGTGTGTTGCAGAGCCCAGTCCTTCCTCTTCGCGGACGGAGGAGGAGGACCCTTATGTGCTGCCGGCATGGGCAGTGCAATATTCTCACATACATGACTTCCTTAATATTGTTTTCCCTTATGATGAAGCAATTATTGAGGCTATGTCAAGAGTTGAGCCACCATGGGAGGAACTCCATCATAGATCTTAATTTCTTCCCAAGCTTGACCAGGAGCGTGAGGACTTTAGGGTGGTTCTTAGTGAGAGAGTTGGTATTCCTATGGTTCCATTAAGCTGTCTTGGTATGATGGCTGATGGAAACATGGCAAACATATCTTCAACAATTCCTATCATTATCTCTCGCGATCCTGGCAGAATAGATAATTTCTATATTGGGGCAGAATGTTCCCATGCTGAGATTCAAGAATACACCAAGCTATTTAAATAATTCCATGATGTCTTTGCTTGGTCTTATGATGAAATGCCAGGTACTGACCCTCGTATTGTTGAATAGGAAATTAAGACTTATCCCAACACTAAGCCGGTTCGATAATGCTTGCGTGCGGTGAATCCTAGGAAAGCACCCGTGATTAAGGCAGAGATAGAAAAACTGTTGAAAGTCGTTTTTATCTATCCTGTTCCCTTGATGGAGTGGGTTTCAAATGCCGTTCCGTTGGATAAGAAGCAGGGAGTGATCCGCATATGTACTAATTTTCATGATTTGAATCGTGCCTATCCTAAGGACAATTTCCCCACACCATTTATTGATCATATTTTGGATGAGTGTGCGGGTAGCGAGGTTTTTTCCTTTATTGATAGATTTTCCATATATAATCAGATACAAATTAAACCTGAGGACCAACATAAGACTGCATTTATTTTTCCTTGGGGAACGTTTGCATATCAAAAAATTCCTTTTGGCCTTAAGAACGTCGGAGCTACTTTTCAGCGGGCAATGACCTTGATCTTCCATGATCTCCAGTCAATTATTGAAGTATTTTTGGATGACCTTGCTGCTCATTCTCATATGAGAATGCATCATTCCTATCACTTAATATTGGTATTCGAAAGATGCCGTTATTATTTGGTTAGGTTAAAACCTCATAAGTGCATCTTTTGTGTGAAGTCAGGTCGCTTGTTAGGATTCATCATTTCTAAAGAGGGTACAAAAGTTGACCCTTTGAAGGTTGAGGCAATACTTCAGTTGTCTCCACCGAAGAATATTAATCATATTCAATGTTTGCAAGGCATGGCAAACTTCTTACGGAGATTTTTTGTCAATTTTTCCAATTTGACTAGAGGCTTCATGCATTTATTGAAGAAGGACACCACCTTTTGTTGGGATGAGCGAGCCCAGGAGTCCTTTGATGCACTCAAGTGATCCCTAGCATCGGCTTCGGTGATTAGTCCCCCAGACTATAGCCATGATTTTCTACTTTATGTGGCCGCATCCATGGAGACGATTGGTATGCTTTTGGTTCAAGAGGATGAGGAGCTCCAAGAGCATGTCATATGCTATCTAAGTTAGAACCTTATTAATGTAGAGATTCATTATTCTCATGTTGAAAATCTTGCTTTAGCTACCATACATGCCGTTCAACGGTTGAGGCATTATATTCTCCTTTGCCAGACCTTGGTTGTATCCCATGTCAATTTGTTTCAATTCGTGCTTACTTGAAGGATGATTAGGGGAAAATATAATAAATGGATTGTCATCCTGCAAGAATTTGATCTCGAATTTGTTTCGGCAAAATCAAAGAAGTCATTAATTTTTGCAGAGCTTATATCGGATTTCCCAAGCGAGGCCAAGGAGTTGGTTTGTGAAGATACGTTTTTTGATGAACACATCTTTTTAATCTCAACTTTAAACCCATGGTATGGGGATATCATTATATATTTACGAACATTGAATATCCCTACTCACCTCTCATGAGATGAACGACAACGATTACTTCACGTATCTAAGAATTACCTCATAGTGGATAACAATTTATACCGCCATGGGGTAGATTCCATTTTACAATGTTGTTTAACTCATGAGGAGGCTGAGGTAGTGCTGAATGATTGCCATGGAGGGGCATGTGGTGGTCATTTATCTGGGCTTTCTACAACCCAAAAAATATTAAGAGTGGGTTATTTCTGGCCGTCGATCTTTAAGGATTGTGTATATGCCATAAATAGGTGCCACCCTTGCTAGTTGTTCGCACGTAATATGCGCTCAAAACCTACCCCATTAAATCCTGTCATCACCATCAGTCCCTTCACAAAGTGGGGGCTTGATTTTATGGATTGCAACCCAACTTTAGCTAGGGGGCATCATCATATCATAGTGGCTATTGATTACTTCACAAAATGGGTTGGGGCTATGCCTACAGTTAAATATGACGATGAGATAGCAGCAAATTTTGTATTTAACCAGATTATAACTCGGTTCGAAATTCTGAAAGAGCTTGTCATTGAACATGGCTCGCACTTTCAGAATCATATGATGGAAGAGTTGGCATAAAATTTAGGGTATAAGTAAGAGCATTCCTCCTCGTATTACCCTCAAGTGAATGGATAGGTAGAAGCAGTGAATAAATCACTCAATTCCATTCTCCAATGAACCATTGCACAGAGCAAGAATAATTATTGTCATGATACAAAAATGGGGCTCTCAAGCCACCAAGATATAATACACGGTAGTACAAAATGTATACCCTCCCAGGTATCTAATCCTATGGAGGAGGAGGGGGTTGTGAACATGGAAGGTCACTACAGATCTAGCTAGCTGTCAAAATAATCGCACCCATGCTCATGGTACACCCACCACCTGGCCCTACATAGCCTCAAGTAAGTCCTCGACTTGCGCCATTGGAACCCTATGTGTCAGCCTCACAAAATTGGTATGAATGCTCTGGAATGTCAGCTCCACATCCACACCCGTGATATCATCTCCTCTTACCCTCTGTCTGTGATGTCAGAAGCCTTCTGACCGCCGTGGTCCCACATCTACACACAAACGGTAGATGTCACTATGTATTGTCACACAAAAATATGTATTTTGATTCCATATAATCAGAAAACACAAAAAAAATTAAAAAATCAAACAATTAAAAGAGAGGGTCGAGATTTGTTACCTATATCTCCATATACCGATCCTGGTGGTAGCGCCATGTTTGGGTCCCCCCGGAAATCAATCCTTGCATAGAGGTAGTCATTGATGGAAACTATTTGTCATCGCCAGCACGAAAAGAAATCAGCTGGATAGGGGTTGGCCACCCTACCTCCCCACAGTCTACGCATTACATCCGCCCAATGTTGTTGGGCTGGATCTTGAACCCCATGAAGAGGAACATCAACTCTGGGGCTCAATCTTGGAACACGCTCGAAGAAAAATGTGCTCAATATGCTGTTGAACCCAAAGTTTCGCACTCTGCCCACCTTATAGTCACTAAGCTGATGTTTCATGTTGCTCAATAGTGTAGTGCTTCAGTCATAGACAGTGGGTCTCATGCACTCCATGGTATAGAACATCAGAGCCTGCGAGGCCTGGTGGAGTGATGCCAAGATTGCTATCCTGCGCAATGTCAATAGAATGGCCTTTAGGCCCAGCACCTATATAGAGTTGGTTGGGACCTGACTCCCCACCTTCTCTATTTCTGGATAGCAGTACACTGCAATGTACTCATCAATAGTCAGGCCACCTCTGGGCCCACCACGAGAATGAAGTTTCACTACTTCCTGCTGTCAAGAAAGTCCAGTAATAAACTATATGTTTTCCACCTCTATAGTGAGGGACATCCCATCTATCTGGAAGGACTTAGAGTCTGGATCCTAGTAATCCACCAGCATCTGCAATAGTCTTGGTTTGTCCCTCAAGCCACCAAGACACCAAAACTTATAGAGTCCACATGCACATAGAGCTTTTTGATCCATTAGGTTGGCCCTTACTGCCTCCTCTACCTCGCCATGTTCACGTTCTCTCCATTCTAGGACCATCCTGCACAAAAAATTGCAAGTTTGCCTATTAGAATACTTAAAAAACCTTATGGGTGGCCTCATACGCGACTGTTTCCCAAATAGCCGCGTATGTATGAGACTGTGGGGGCATTTTCTGCTTATATCTAGCCCTATACACGAAAAAACCCTCGATTTATGCGTGGGCCACAATGGCCTTTTTACTTTGGCCTAGAAACCTCAAATGACCATGGAATTTTATAAAAATTGCATCAAAGTTGAAGAGATGAGCATGGGTAAGTACCTGGATGAAATGGTAGTGGATTCCACCAGCTAGACCTCCTGAAATTCACTATTGAAAATCTGAGCTCAATTGGGTAAAAATTTCAAATGTTTTGGATTTTTTACTATTTATAGAAATTTTGAAAAGTTTTGAAAATTTTTACCCCCTTTCCTATAGTTTTGACTATTTCTAATCATTTTGGACTGTTTTTGAACTAATTCATGATGTAGGAGGCCTTTTTTAGTGTCGTTTTAGTTGTTGGATTGACCCGTTCATACCGATCTCAAGTATCACGTCTAAACTGGCATATAGGTTAGGTTTCATCACCATTTGCATTTTGCTTGACCTTATGATCTTTTCATCATAACCTTTGGTATGAACCCACTCTATTATGTCACGGAACCTTCTTGCTATCTTAGAAGTGGCATGGTATGAGTGGTAGAGCTTGACCTTACATGGGTAGCCTAGTTAGCGCTTGCTTTTCATTTGGTTCCCAGGCTGACATTTTGTCCTTTAGGGTGTGGGAGTCCATTGTATAGTACTGGCATGACATTTCGCAAGAGACTCATACTCTTGATCTTTTGCTGGCATATTTCCCCCAGGACTCCCTTATGTCAAGTTGTAATTGCATTATCATGAGCTTTTCCTGCTTTGTTGAGCTTTATGCTAGCTTCCCTGACATTGAGCTTCAACTATATAGCCCGAGCTTGTATCATCTCTAGCCATGTAGAACCATTATATATATCCTTTGCATCTTGATTCCCTTTTTACCGGGAGGGGATGTTCCCCCGAGTGTCGATATCCTACACATGTGTCCTTGCATTGAGCATAGGTATGTTCCACTGCTTGGAACTAGTTTGTTTGCCCCTATGACACTCATCTCCTCCTACTCTGTAACTTTAAAGCAATTTTATTCTTTTTCAAGATTTTTACATATTTGAAAAAGTCCAAAAAAAAATCAAAAAAACAAAAAGTCGGACAAGGAAAGATGTTATCTTTGGTAGCTGTCTAGTTGTGTCGGATTCGAACAGAGCATTGTATATCACATCCATTGGTTGGGTTTATAGTTTGACTTTAGGAGCTGTACTTGTTTATCTAAGTTTATCTCCTGACTGGTTAAGCTTCCAATCCCTATGGAGCCTCTGTCGATGCCTCTTGTGTTGCAGAGATGTCCCAGTTTTTATATTGAGTCTATGCTGCCTTTATTCTGTCACAATTTGTCCTTATTCTCTTGTTCGAAGGAAGTTGAAACCTGAGTCAGCCATTCCTCAGTTATCTTGACTTTGCATATCAACCATTTTTCGGTACAATTACTAGTTTGTGCACCTTATGATCGAGTCCTTCCACATTATACAGCTTTGCTGAGTACCTCATGTTAGATGATGGGGGATGCCATAATTCCCTCCTTCCAGCAGATTTCATCCCATCGAATTCAGATAATTTATTCTGGGATTGGAATCTAGAGTCATTTTGAGTGCCTTGAGACTTGCAGTCATCAGTGGCAGGTTCTCTTGCCATCAACAGTCTTTGGGAATACATCAATGTCCCTTGATCAATGGATCTGCTCAAGTTTTTGACCTCAACACATTTATTCACACTTGTTAGTTTTCACTCTAGTACCTTGATTCTCATTTTCATTATCGGTGGGTGATCTCATGTCTGTTAATGTTATACATCAATGAACGGTAATCAGATGATGGACTACTATGTTCGACCTCAACACCTCTATTCACATAGTAGGACATGTACTAATAATGGCTTGTGTATAAGACCTTCCAGATTGGTGGCATCTCTTATATGCTACCTCCTTGATCGTGACAGTGTTCATGAGATTTCAGCTCTCGTGACTTGATTCAAGTATATGTCAGACATTTCCAGCTGTTACGAAGATCTTGATCCATTGTATATCTTTAGCCATTATGGATATCATGATCCTTTCTATATCTTCATCATGGAGATTCTAATCTATGTATATTGTACATGGCGATGACCACTTATGTGATATCTTGTATCATTCCTATTCATGGCCATTGTACTCTTATGTATCCGGGACTGCTATATGTATTTGCGGTATGTGCAGAGTTGTATCATTGTACTATGCTAATTGGGTGGCTGGTCTTTCATTTGGGATTCTTCAACACTCCACTTGTGGGATGGACTTATAATGTATTTTGGCCATTGTATGACCCCTCTGACCTCACACATTAGGGGGAATCTGTTATAGCTGATTTCACTACTCTAGGTGAATCACACTTTGTATGGTTTTCCCCTGTCCCTCTGTAGACTCCTTAGACCCCTTGGACCATTTTTTTTCCTTTGACGTTTAGTTTACCATCCCTAAAAACATGTGAGAATTACTATACGCGACTTTTAAACCCTTAATCGTGTATATACTCGGTTTTGACCCCTAAAACCGTGTAGATTGGGATGTGTGCATAATCCAAATCCTTTTGGACTTTTCCTTGACATGGATCTGACTCACTTGACTCCTAGCTTTCCCTATGCCTTGAGATTGCTCGGATTCAACCTTTCATTACCCCTTTGAAAAGCTATATAAGGAACTCTATGGTACATTGAAGGTATATGAGATAATTGAGAGCAAATAAAATACAGTCCATTGTTGCCAAAACTTATGCTTGAGTCTGCATCCCTTTGTCCCTTGGAGCACTTTTGTGTTCTTCCCAAGATTTCCTTTTGCTTGTGAGCTTTCTATCGAGAGATGGATTATTGAGGTGGTGGAGGCCGAAGTGGGGATTTAGTTTCTCCGATTCGTAGACGTGCCGACATAGGTTGTATCCATTGTAATATCTGATTTTATATTAATAGAAATATCTTTTCCTGTCCAATAATGTGTATTTGAATGAATATTTTATCCATAGATGTTTTCAAATGCTTATAGATTGTTGATTATATATGCTAGAATATATCTAACACCAATATATATAGTATGCTTGTAGTGTTTACTTGTGGTTGAGGAAGTAATTTATCATTTCAAGCTGAAGTTGGAAAGCTCAAGGAGGATCTACTTCAACCGTCTAGAATAAGGTACAAGGTATGATCCTTTAGTGTTAGATATTTAATTTCTATTGCATATTGGAAAGGATTGATTTCTGGAGTCAAGTTGTCTATTGTGGTACCCCAAGCCATAGTAATTTATCTTCGTAACAACCTTGACACTGGAGCCATACCAGCAGATACACAAACCCCTAGGTTTTTCGAAACAAAGATTACAAGATGCAATCATTTTATCAACAGTATAGGAATTACGAGAAATACTTCGAAATACCCTATTTTATCAAACCCCTAAAACCTTCATGTAAGTTCATCATAACATGAATTGGCAGAGACAAGAGGTTTCGGGAACAACTTACCAAAACATAATGAGCCGTAGGAGAGTCACACAGGCAAGTTATTGCAAGTGATGTTTGCATGATTAAGGATTGACAAATAGAAACCGCCAAATGACACGACTACCAAAACCTTAGTTCCACCATTACTTCATCATTAATTGTGATTTCATAATGTGTTGATAATGGAGATTAATTCATTGCTTTTTAACACATGACTAAATAATTTCCAAAAACCTTAATCCTTCATTTATTGAATACAATCATAATAATGTGATCACCTTAGCATATAATCAATATCTTAGGGTAAAGGTCAAAACTAATCAGAGAATAATATGATAATGTGAGCAAACCAATGTCAAAAACCTAGAAAGTGTCTTTAGACCTTCATCACAAACTCTGATACCAACCTATTTCAGAAATATGAATTTGAAATAAGCGATGAGTATATAGTATAGTAGGGTTCGTGAAGATCACATTAAATTCACCTTAAAACTTATGACAACTAAGATAAGATAAATAATTCAGAAGTAATGAAGGTTTACCAAATTTTCCATATGAATCCGACAATAACAGTTATCGCATCATGTAGTAACTAGTTTGAATTAATAATTAATAAATTCATTTGATTTTAATCAAACATGAGTGATAAATGGAAAAGTAGGAGCTACTAATCTTCCATAATTATAGTCTTCCTGATGATTGATAGAAATGAAGAATGAAGATCATAAGAGTCAAATTTTTCTATTACTGATGTTCAACCCATCCGAATCAATTAGATAAGCAAGTTTCTATCAAGAGTGCCTTAAGAATCAAAGATTCTTAGGGCCCTCCTAAGATATCCATGATGATTTTTTTTTATCCAGACAAAAGAACCAATATTGCTTGAAAATTATCAATCTTCAAATTACTTGTGTTAAAAAAAATGCTCCGAAGGGTGTTTCTTGCCAACATGACATCAAGGTGTAGCTGCACAATTATGCTCATTAGATGCTCAAAACCTTAAAGTTATCTATCTCCCTAGATCTCGAAGCAGTCATTAATAAGCATTCCAATTTTTTTGAAGATATTCCCAAAGGTCTTCAACCTATTCATGACTTTGATCATGCTATCCACTTAATACCAGGTAGTGTTCCTCCTAGCATTAGACTTTATCGATATACCTTTAGCCAAAAGAGTGAAATTGAGCATATGGTTGTTGAAATGTTAGAGGATGGAATAATTAGGACTAGGCAAAGTTCTTACTCTGCACCAATGGTAATGGTACTCAAGCTAGATGGATCATGGCGTATGTGTCTTGATTATAGAGACCTCAACAAGATCACCATTAAAGTTAATTTTCCCATTCCCATCATTGATGAATTTCTAGATGAATTACATGAAGTAGTTTTGTTCACAAAGTTGGATCTTCATTCTGGGTATCGTCATATTCGAATGAAGGATGAAGACATCCCCCAAAAAACATTCAAAACTCATGAATGCCACTATGAATTTTTGTTCATGCCATTTGGTCTAACAAATGTGCCTTCTACATTTCAAGTTTTGATGAATTCCATTTTCAAGCCTTTCCTTAGAAATTTGTGCTGGTATTCTTTGATGATATACTAATATATAGAAAGTCTTGGGAAGAACATGTTCAACATGTTGACAGGGTACTAAAACTACTAAAGGAGAAAGAATTGTATGCAAAACTCTCAAAATGTTTCTTTGGGACACAAGAGGTAGATTATTTCGGTCATATTACATCTCATGAAAGTTTGATGGTAGACCCTAATAAAATTAAATCCATGATGGACTGGTCGATTCACAAAACCCTTAAGAATGTTTGAAGATTCTTAGGTCTGACAGGGTACTACCTCAAGTTTGTCAAAAAATATGGAAGAATAACAGCTCCTCTAACATATTTACAGAATAAATATTCATTCTCTTAGACTCGAGAGGAAAATCAAGCTTTTCAACAAATCAAAGAGGCCATGTGTAAATCTCTGGTTTTGGAGACACTAGACTTCACAAAAAAAATTATTGTGGAATGTGATGCTTTAGGAAATGGAATTGGATCTATACTAATGCAAGAAGGACACCATATTGTCTTCACAATTCATCAAATCAAGAAAAATAACTTAAAAAATCCTATTTCTGAGAAGGAAATGTTGGCAATACTACATCCCTTGAAGCAATCGTGCCCCTACCTTATACTGATACATTTCAAGGTTAAAAGTGATCATGATAGCCTTAAATACTTCTTGGAACAAAGTCTATCTTCAAAAGACCAACAAAAATGGGTGACAAAGATGTTGGGATATGAATTTGAAATCATCTACAAAAAGAGGGAGAAAAATGTTGTTGTAGATGCACTATCTAGGAAAGGTGAGGATTTTGAAGCATTACGCTACGCTATTTCAATCATACAACCAGATTCGATAGACGAATCAATGGACGAATGGAAAAATGACAAAAAAATATGGAAATTTATTCAAAATCTATAGCAGGATTCCAATTACTTTAATACATTTAGGTGGAAAGATGACTTTATATGGTACAAGGATCACTTATATATTGGTAATAATTCCCACCTCAAGCAAAAAATACTATTTGAATTCCACTCCTCATTGATAGGAGGGCACCCAGGTTTCCTAAAAACCTACGACATGATAAATAATTTTTTTTTGGGGATGATATTAAAACTGATGTTCAAAAATTTGTGACAGAATGTTTGGTTTTCCACCAAAATAAAGTGGAAAAATTAGGACCCCTGGTCTCCTACAACCACTTTCCATTCCAAGCCAAACGTGGACAGAGGTATCACTGTATTTTATCAAAGGTTTATCAAAGTGTGAAGGAAATATTTTCATCATGGGGGTTGTTGATAGACTTAGTAAATATGCACAATTCTATGCACTATCTCACCCATTCAAATCAAGCACGATCGCCAATTCTTTTATGGAGACAATACAAAAACTACATGCTACTCCAAATATTATAGTAAGTGACAGGGACCCCATATTTATTGGAAAATTTTGGACCAAATTATTTTCTTGGACATTGAATAAATTACTGAAATAAGATCTAGAAAACTTTGAAATCGATCAATTCGAAAGTATCTCATTAAGTGAAAGAACTTACCCACTGAATATTCAACATTAGAAGATAAGTCCTCTATACAACCTTGTCTAGAACTACTTCAGCATTGAGGAAAATACTTTTTGAAGGGGAGGGGCATGTTCAGCCCTTAATCATGGAACATTACCCCATATAGTGTGGTGCATTACTCCCTATTTTGTGGTGCACTACATATTATTTATGTCGGCTTAGGTCTATTAGTGGGTCTATTAGATTTTATTGTACAATTTTTTCACCTATATATAGGAAGGAGACATTCTCATTTTAGTCATGATAGTAACTTATCTTGTGTACTCAATGCATTGTGTAAGGAGGTTCCTACCTCGAAAAGGATTGATATTTATCTCTGTTATTCATTGTTAAGGCATGGATTACTCTCGTATTGTTTCTACTAGTTTTATGCTATTTCTGGGACTTGGTTGCATAATAGTATGGGAGCTTATCTTGAACTCCTCAACCAAGAAAATCAAGTATTCTTCTTATATATTTTAATTACGTTAAGTTAAAATTTTATTCTAAGTTGTAGTAAATTACTTATAATTTCTTTGGAACTTTGGTTTGAAGTTTAAATTGTAAGTAGATTAAATTCGATAAAAATTTGTTGCATAAGATTTTAAAATAAAATAAATGAAAGGGAGGTATCTTGCATATAATTTTGCATGGAAATTGCTTTACCTTTTACTAGATGTTAAAGAAAAGGAAAACAATAGCAAATATGAAACCAAAGTTGCTAGGTTGGAACTAATAGATAGCTTAGTATTTCATTATAAGTCCAGTTGAGGGAAAATATAACCTCTAATAAATTAAAAACATATCTTCCATCATCTCAATTAAAAAAGGGGACATAGGGAACCTTACATTTCTTTGGGGGTATCATTTTGCTTAAGAACTTATTTAGTTCCTTTAGATATAGAGGCTAGAAGGTTTAAAGGAAAGTCTTTAAATAATTTCCCACGTTCATGGAACTTTATAGAGTGGAAGGGGATGTGTTCAAAGTCAAATGTTTGGAGCCAATTATAATTTTCATGTGCTAGGAAAATCGATTGTGGGAATTCTTTTGAGATATTCACGTGGACATAGATTTGAGCATAGGAGGTATAATTTCCTGCAAGAGTGACATTTGAGAATTTGACGATGGAAACTAGGGTGTTTCATAAGCCATATAATGTTTCTAGATCATAGGATTCTTTTCGTAGGGAGTACAATAGGATCCACACTAGTGTTGAAGATAATTCTTCTTTCTCTAGGGTAAATTTTCTCTTCCAGTAACTGAGATATAGTTCGACTGAATTAAATAAATAGGGACCATTAACAAAGATACCATCCTTGTATTCCAGGATATTGAATACAACCATGAAGAAGACCTTTGATCCCATATGTAGATCATAATGATATTTTGGTTTCCATGTATTGTCAATCAACCATACTATCGATTTTTCCAATAACCATATCCTTAGGAATTTTCCAATGATAATATGTTCCTTCACATATTGGACTATATTTTATTTATAAAGGGATGTTAATTGACACCTAGGATTGGAGGTTGATTTTGGGGTGCATTTTCTTGGAGGTCGACTAGAAGACACAATCCTTTGGTGGAGATATTTCCTTCTCCTCTATTAGAGTTGTTTGTTGTATTTCCTTCTTTTCCTTCCCTTACGATGAAGTGGTCAAGGCCACAATTGAAGAGGTGTTTGGATATGAAGAAAATTCTAGGCTAGTGCATATAGGAGGTGGATCCAACAAAGGAGGGGAGATTGGGACTTTATAGAGTGGAAAGGGATGTGATCATAATCAATTGTTTGGAGCCAATCATAATTTTCATGTGCTAGGAAAATCGATTATGAAAATTCTTTTGAGATATTTAGGTGGACATAGATTTGAGCATAGGATGTATGAAGTGCAAGAATGACATTTGAGACTTTGGTGACATAACCTAGAGTGTTTCCTAAGTCGAATAGTGTTTCTAGATCATAGTATTCTTTTGGTAGGGAGTACAACAGGATCAACACTAGCGTTGAGGATAGTTCTTCTTTCTCTAGGGTAAATTTTCTCTTCCAGTAACTGAGATATAGTTCTACTAAATTAAATAAATATGTGTTATAATATTCAACCCATAGTTACCCATATTGGACATTAATTCATATTTTTTTATTATTCCTAGATTCCTAGATTCCTCTCTATGCTAGTTGGCTTCCACATGTTCTTAGAAGTCAATATTTGATAAACTCGGCCATGGAGCACTTTGGAATCATCCTAGAAACTATTTTAGGAAGTTTGATTTTATTCCTAGTTCCTAAAAGTGCAGTTCTTCTTTTTCTTAAAGCTGCCTTGCTTTACAACAGTTTTAAGGCATAAAGGAAAAGCTAGTTTAGGGGAACTTGCCTTGTTTTTTTCCCACATCATCCTCCTTCCTTTTCTCCAAAAAAAAGCATGAATGAGTTTCCTTTTCATAACTTATTATCTTGACCACTTTCTTTATCCAATTTGTGATCATCTTCATAGATTTGGAAAGTCTTTCTTGCACCTATGGGGGATTTGACTAGTTTTAGTAAGCCTGCTTTTCAACCAATTCAAATAGAAACCTAGTTATTTTGAATATATCATGTAATTATATATTTTAACAGCCTATTAATTCATATGGTTTGATTATGTACACTTATTCAATATAGGATTAAGTTATGCTCCAATTTTAGTCTCCTTTTGAATGAATTTTGCATGTTTGATTATCAATTTTGTGAGTGTAATTGATCTATCACTTGGGTTAAATTTCCACATGGTATTAGAGCCTTTGTAGATCAATTTATCTCGTTCCAAATTTTTCTTGCAGTTTTGACATCACTAACTAGGATTGCATTCTGCTGACTGAAGGGCATGGGAGATGAGATATGGACCAATCTCAAAGGATCATCTTGAATCCGTTCAATTTCTTTGAATGGAAAGATGAGATAGAGATATTTTTTAGAGATAAAGATCTCTATAGGGTTACCATGTCTTTTGAGGAATATCCCAATGTATCTGTAGAGAAAATCAAATGGCACAATAGGAGGGATGAGGCCTATGGTATTTTGTGTCTGAGAATTTCAAGAGGCCTCCACTTTCATCTTGATTCATTGAAATCTCTTAATGAGGTGTGGGAGAATATTGAAGATATTTTTGGAAGGATATATGAGATGAGAGGGCATCAAAATGAGAATGAATTGATCTCATTGAGTCCCAGTAGCTTTGAATCATTGCAACTCTACTTTACCAAGTTTAAGGCCCTTGTTTTGCAGTTAAAACAATGTGGGATTGAAAAGAAGGAAGAGGAACTAGTTTTAACCATTCTCTATAAGATTGCTCCTGGCTATTCAGTGTTTTTTTCGACCTTCCATGCCACTAAATTGACATATCGAACCTGGAATATGCCTAAGTTTGTTGAGTTCATGGAATTTCTCAACCAGAAGGAAGATAAATTGGTAATGATGGGCACCATCAAACCTTCCAAAGACCAATATTTTGTTGCTGGAGATTCAAAGGTGGATTCAAAAGCAAGAATAAAGCTAATAATCCACCTGAGAAAAATAGAGACAGTTCAAAGTATCAAGAGGAGCCCTCACACTCCAATAAGAACTTCCAGAAGAAGAAGAACAAAGGAGAAATGAGAAAGTGTGCATACTACAGTAAGGGATATCATCCTGAGAGCTCTTGTATGAAAAGGAAAATTGACATGTTGACCCAACTCCTAGAGAAGAACACAATCTCCCTTCCTCATAGTGCAAAGAAGAGGGAAGGAGGATCAAGTTTAGAAGACAAGGAGAGAGTACATGCTTTTGTTGCTGGCACCTCAAGCTCACCTAGTTTCATCATTGATTCTATAGCTTCCAGACATATCGTTTCGACAAGGGAGATATTTTCTTCTCTTGACATGTCGAAAGGTCGACCAATATTTTTTGGAGATAACTCTTTGAGTGACAGTATGGGGATGGGTAGGATTGATCTTGACCATGGTAATTTCAATAATGTGTTGTATGTTCTAGGTCTTTCCTCTAATCTCTTGTCAATGTATCAAATGACTCACACTAGGTCTCCAAAGAAATTCATCTTCTCCCACAATGAAGTTGAAATCACAGATATTTTGAATGGTAAATTCATAGAAAAAGGTGTTTTTGATGACATTTCAAAGGTATATAGGTTTTCCCATTTTCTACCCTACTCAAACCCCTCTACTCTTCTTACTCATGATAATGAAGCAAGCAAGATTTGGCATGAAATATTTGGCCATATTAAATACAAGTATCGTTTTGATTTGAGTGACAAAGATATGGTCATAGGGTTTCCAAAGATCAAGTTTTCTAAGGGATCCTGTCAAGGTTGTATCCTAGGAAAACACCTAGAGCACAAGTATGAGAGAGCTAGTCATGAGTGAGCCTTTGCACTGCTTGAGTTAATACACAGTGAAATTGTTGGTCCATTCCATCATATTTCCATGATCAAGCCAAATATGCACTCACCTTCATAGATGATTTTTCTAGGTATTGTTGGGTTTACTTCCTAAAGCATAAGTATGAAGTTTTTGACATTTTCAAAGTATTTAGAGCCTTGGTTGAGAACCAGTCTAGGAGGAAACTCAAGATCCTCAGATCTGAAAATGCTAGAGAGTATGTCAAGTCTGAGTTCATATTCTATTGCAAATATGTAGGTATCCAGATGCATCATTCTATTCCTTACACACCACAGCAAAATGGTGTTGATGAGAGAAAGAATAGATCACTGAAGGAGAAGGCAACTTCCATGATGGAGTCTAAAAATTATCCACCAAATTTTTGGGCCGAGGCTATAAAATATGCATCCTATATATAGAATAGGCTACCACACAAGCTTCTTGATGGTATTAATTCTTTCGAATCTTGGAGTGGGCACAAGCCAAATGTGACCCATTTCAGGATTTTTGGCTCGAAGGCTTGGGCTAGAATTCCAACTGAAAAGAGGAAGGATTTGCATCCTGAAATCCAAGAGTGATTTTTTTCAGTATTATATAAGATTCAAAAGGGTACAAGCTAATAAAATTGAGCACTAATAAATATTTCATTGAAAGGAGTGTTCAGTTTGAAGAAGAGCCTTTACCAGTAGTTGAAGTCGGAGAGTCCTCTTCACCACCACAACCATTGATTGTAAGTGAAGAGACTAATGAGTTTTATGATTATGATATGTTTGATAATGGTGATTTAATAGTAAATCCTAAAATCCATACAAGATCAAAATTGACTGCAAGGACCATTCATGAAGATGGGGAACTAGCTAGAATCCTAGTGATACTAGGAGGATTAGATCTCAATTTGAGAATGCCCTTTGTGTGAAAGATATGCTCTTTGCCGAGAAGTGTTATTTGATGGTTCATTCTGATCCTCATACATATGAATATGCAGCACATGATACAATATGGAAAACATCCATGGAATAAGAATTCATCTCGCTCTAGAAGAACAACACATGGGAACTAGCTGATCTTCCCTTAGGGAGAAAGGTAGTGAAGTGTAAGTGGGTCTCTAAAACTAAGTTTGCTGCTGATGGTTCACCTATGAAATGTAAGGAAATATTGGTAGCCAAGGGATACTCTCAAGTACATGGTATTGAATACAATGAGACCTTTGCACCAATGGAAAATATGGACTCCATAAGGCTAGCTCTAGCCATTGCAACTTCGAAGCAATGGGAAGCACATCACATGGAAGTGAAGTGTGATTTTATAAATGGAGATTTTAATGAAGATATTTATATGAAGCAACATAAATGGTTTTTTTCTAATCCATCTTCAGTCTGTAGGTTAAATAAATCATTGTATGGGCTCAAGCAAGCCCCCAAGGCTTGGTATGCCAAGATTGATGGCTTTGTGCTATCACTGAGTTTTGTTCGATGAAAGTATGATCCTAATGTATATTTGAAGTTGATTCATGGTTATTTAATGATGATTTTTTTATATGTGGATGACCTACTGATCATAGGAATTTGAAAGAAATAAATTTCCTCCTTGAAGGATGAAATGAACCATGCATTTTCCATGACAGATTTGGGATTGTTGAGCTAATTCTTGGGTCTTGAAATTCCTCAATCCAAACATGCAATCAAAGTACATAAATCCAAGTATGCTTTATATTTTCTCACCAAGTTTAGTATGAAATATTGCAAGCCAAGCAAGACTCCATTACTTTCAGGAGTTAAGCTTGAGGAAGCAGGTTCTTCTCCTTTGGTAAATAATGCATTGTATAGGCAGTTGATTGGTTGTTTTCTTTATCTTACACATACTCCACCTGAATTATATTATACAGTTAGTGTGGCTTCAATATACATGGATCAGCCTCATGATATCCATTGTAGAGAATTCAAGAGGATCCTAAACTTTGTTCAGGGAACAAGGACTCATGGGATTTTCTACAAAGCAAAATCTGACTTAGAGCTAGTTGGATTTACTGACAGTGATTGGGTAGGTGAAAATAGAGATAAAAATTCTACCTCAGGATATGTGTCCATGCTTGCAGAAGGACCAATCGGCTGGTTAAGTAAGAAATAGAGTGCCATAGAACTCTCATCTACAGACGCAGAGTATAGAGGAGTTTGTAAATGCAGCTACTCAATGTTTTTAGTTGCAGGGGATACTTGAAGAATGTAATTTTGAATCAGAGTTTTCAAAAATAATCTATTGTGACAATCAAAGAACCATTCAAATATCCACTAGTCCAGTTCAAAGACAAAGAACCAAGTGCATTGAGATCAGCGAGCTAGTGCATGATGGTACCATTACTCTACTCTACTGCACATCTTCAGAACAAGTAGCAGATATCTTCAGCAAAGTATTCTATGAGAAGACCTTCAATAATCTCAAATCACTATTGGGGATTGATGATTATGTGGTGAAGTGTGATTGATAACAAGATTTCCAAAATTTTGTTTCCTGTCCATGTTTAAGGGAGGATTTTCCCACTAGGTTTTTGCCTCTTTCCTTGGTCGTATGGACATGTAGTATGTAAAAGGGTGACTAAGCCTTGTTTCTAGGCCCTATAACTTTCTTAAATTTACTCATAAAGTAAGTCTTAAGGGGGGTTTTTAGAATAATCAACCCATAGTTACCCATATTTGACATTAATTAATCATTTTTGTCTTCATCCTAGATTCCTCTCTATGCTAGTTGGCTTCCACATTTTCCTAGAAATCAATACTTACTAAAATGGGTCATGGAGCACTTTGAAATAATCTTGGAAAATATTTTCGCAAGTTTTCTTTTATTCTTGGCTCCTAAAAGCGCAATTTTGCTTACAGTAGTTTTAAGGCTTAAAAAAAAGCTAGTCCAGGGGAACTTGCCTTGTTTTTTTCCCACATGATCCTCCTTCCTTTTCTCCAAACAAAATCATGAATGAGTTTTATTTCCATCACTTATTAGCTTGACCAATTTCTTTAGCCAAGTTGTGAGCATCATCATAGAATTGGAAAGTCTTTCTTGCACCTATTGTTATAGCTGATTTTACCACTCTAGGTGAATCACAATTGTATGGCCTTCCCCTGTCCCTCTGCAGACTCCTTAGACCCCTTGGACCATTTTTTGTCCTTTGATGTTTCCTTGACCATCCCTAAAAACATGTGAAAATTAATACACGTGAATTTTAAAACCCTAATCGCGTATATACGTGGGTTTGACCCCTAAAACCGCATACATCGGGATGTGTGCATAATCCAAATCCTTTCAGAGTTTTCCTTGACATGGATCCAACTCACTTGACTCCTCTCCTTCCCTATGCCTTGAGATCACTCAGATTCAACCTTTACACTAGTGGAAAATGAGAGATTAGTGACCAGGAGACCAAAAGTTTTGGTCACTACAATTTTTTTCAAGGGATAAATGACCAAAATTGATAAATTTAAGTGAGTTAACTAAAAAAGACCAAGATAAATGACCAATTTTGGTCACTGGATAAAAA